>JAJLZM010000478.1:0-11981 GCA_030572235.1 Ambrosiozyma kamigamensis
ATACATTAACAAATCAATTACAATTAAAAACTCCAATTATATTAGATTCATTATATAAACAATTAAACAATAATTTTAAAAATTATAAACCTTCAAAATCAATAGAATCATTTCAAATTGATTTAAATTTATATCAAACTATAATTTATAAAGAATTATTTAAAAAAAAAATTATACCATTTAATTTAAATTTATGTAATTTAAATTATAATAAATTAAATCAATTATTTAATCCAAATTTAACAAATAAATCAATTAATTATATAAATTTTTTATTATTTGATGAATTAAATAAAAATCCACAAAAAGCATATCATTATTTAAATCATTTAATTAAAAACAATACCAGTACTATTACAATTTATGAAATTTTACCATTTATAAAATATTATTCAATTACATTTAATTTTAAACAATTATTACATTTCATTCAAAAAATTGAATTTCAAACTCCTTTTAAAATTAAATTTATTTCATTGTCTGAATTTACAAAACATTTAATTGATAATTATAAACATTTAAAAAGAAGAAACAAAAATAATAATAAATTTATTGAATGTTATTCAATTTTAATTAAATTTTTATATCAAGAAACTTGGTTAAATGATTTTATTTGGGATTTTAATTCAACTAAATTATTAAATATTAAATTACAATGTGGTTTAAAATTAAATGATGAAATGATTCAATTATCTCATTATAAATTTAAACAATCTAAAATTGATAAATTATATTTTATTACTATTGAATTAGCTTTAGAAGCTGCTGATATTATACTACCAAAAGGTTATTAGATGTATATAGACGACTCCTCTTTTTTTTATAACGAATTAATGAATGCATTTTTTGATAAGAACACTGAAATTAGTTTTAACAGCATACACATAAAACTTGCTAAGTAATAATATAGCAATAAAGAAAACAAGTAAAAGAAAAAGTAAAGTAAAAGTAAACTATTTATTTGTACAGTATTTTGTTTTTATTTTGGTTTTTATTTTGGTTTTTAATTTTGTTTTTTTAAAAATTTAAATTAGTCCATTGCCATCTCTCCATTATCTTGGGCAGGAAATGCATTCTGTTCAGGAATTTGCTGTTGTTGCAAGTGTCCAGCATCACCAGTTTGTTGTTGTTGTTCTTGTTGAATTTCAGATTGTTGTTCTCCTTCAATTGATCCACCCATATAATTACTTAATTCAGCATCTAATTCTTCAACTGATTTCTTAGCAATTCTTGGTCTTGATTGTTGTTGTCCACCTCTGCCTCTACCTCTTCCTCTTCCTCTACCTCTACCTCTTCTTTGATATCCATCATCATCATCATAAGTTTTAACATTAAATCCAATTCTATTAGCTAATGGAACAGCATTTTCAACAGAAATAATTTGTCCTGCAGCTCTTCTACCATCAAATTTATCAATTGCTAATTTACAATCATTTGAATTTTCATAACTAATAAATGCAATACCAGTTGATTCACCTCTTGTATTAAATTGTAAATTTGTAAATTTTAATGAACCAATAGTTGAAAATAATTTTGATAAATCAACTTCAGTTAAATCAGGATGTAAATTTGAAACTCTTAAATATGGTTCTTGATTTATATTATCTTCTTGTTGATTTTCTGGTAAATGTAATAATGGACGTGAATGTGATCTATATTGTCTTGAATTATCATTATGACTACGTGAACTTATTCTTTTTGAATTTCTATTGTTATATCCTCTACCTCTACCTCTTCTCTATATTTAAAATTCATTTTCAAATTTGTAAATGTTAGTTTTAGTTGAATTTGAATAGATGACTAAATTGTTTCATCTCAATTCTTGTAAATAGTTAACGTACTGCTCCACCACCTCTTCTTGGATTAGGTGAGTTGCTGATGATATCATCCAACGATTTCTCCAATAATGATGACATTTTTGTTGTTGTTGTTGTTGTTTGTTGTTTTTGGTGATGTTTGCGTAGTTATTCGAATATTTGCCTGTTTGTTATTCTCTTTTGATTTTGGTGAGAAATTGGGTGGCGCACGCTTTTTTTGGAGATTTTGGAAATTTTGCTACCAATTTACAACTTTACAACTATTTTACAGTAAACCCATTAAAATACAAATAAATAAATATCAAAACCATAATGGTCCTATTCAATACCCAAAGTAAGACTTAACTTGAAATCAAGTTTAGGAAAGGTAAAATCTCTGTCAACGAAATAATGTTCATACCCATTTAATTCAAGTGATAAGAGCTTACCATTTTCAAGACTATTGCTGTGAACATATTTAACCATTTGTCTTGTACCATGGATAATAATAGAAGCAAAACAACTAATTGATGAACGTGAATCGATAAAGTTAGGTTTCTTTAAATTGTTATTATAAGTAATATTAGCATTATCAAAATCATTTCTTTCAATTCCAATTATTAACTGAAACTTTTCACTTGGGGGATAGAGCCTTTTGGGTGATAGCACAAGTCTCCAATACGAACCAGCATAGTAGAAGTAATTACTTGTAATGGAAGATTTATTGATACAAGAAAATTGCTCTTTATTGAAATGAAAACTTTTTCTTAGTAATGGAATAGTGGTATCTCCACGTGCATCTCTGCTATTATTACTTGGTTCATGTTTCCAATAGTAATAGTTTCCAGATTTGTTAGTTGTTTCATATAAATATGTATTTAATTCACCTATTTTACTTTCACGCTTTAAGGCTATTTTGGAATTGAGATTCATTGATTCCAGAGTTGTAAACTTAATGACTTCTTTGGAAATTAATGGAAAATCTTGATTATCTTTAAACAATTTTAAAACTTCAAAGTTATCATTTGAGATTAATGAAAATCTAATTGATCTATTTAGGAATTTAATTAAAAGTTCAGCTGATTCATCATTTTCATTGGATAATTTTCTCTTGATTAACTCAACAACAAGCATTGCTCTATCAAATTCACTTGGAACAAAAAAATGATCATGAGAAACTAAATCACAAACATATTGAACAGGAAGCTTATCCCATTCTTCAATAATTAATTTATCATAACCATTTGAAAGCATACCAATATTGAAGTTCTTGGTTAAAAGACTGCATGTGTAATATGTGGACGACGTTAAATACCCCGATGCATAAATACCCTCATTGGAACCAAGGACCTCTAGTATACCTTCAAAAGAACTTAAATTTTTCAAGTCATCATAACAATCGTTAATCAACGAATTACACCCAAAGTATTCACCAGCATTAAATAATTCAATTGGATAATTAGCTTTCAATGGATGTTCTAAATTATATAATTTATATAACATAATTTCAAAACCGATTGCTTTAATTTCTTTAATTTTACTTTTATCATTACTCAAGGTATAATATTTCTTTTCTTTATCAAATGACATATGAAGTAAACTACCTGAGTATTTTGGTTTTTCATCCTTTTTTCTATATTTGTTTGGGATTTCAACTAATTCATATTCATTAAATAAATCTTTAAAATATTCCAAATTAACTAATACAGCTTTATGCAATTGATATTCTTTACCAAAAGCAAACAAATTAAAATCATTAAATTCAGCAACTAGTTTAAAAATCTTACCATTAGCTGCATCATCAATTGGCTCAACCACAACCGGTATAACATCATCATCATCTGGCTTCAAAATTATACCTTTAGATGTTCCATCAATTGACTTAACAACCGGTGTAACATCATCAACTGGCATCAAAATCGTATCATCATCATGATCATTAATAATAATATTATTTATTTCTTGCTCATGTTGTTGCTTTAAATTTTTTGAGATTTGTAATTTAATTAATTTATGATAATTTTTAATAATTAAATTTCTAAAATAATTAAAAAAAAATAAAATAATTGAAATTAAATAAACTAAAACTTTAACAGTTATAATTGTAATTAATTGAAAAATAAATGAAATTAAAATTAAACTAATTAATAAACAAATAAATTTAATTATTAAATTATTTTTTGAAACTGATTCAGTTACTGATTCAGTCATTGTATCAATTGATGGTGATGCTTGAACAAGATCAATTGTTAGCAATAAGATTGATGAAATCATGATAATTGAGTCTATTTAAGTAAGAAGAACTCCCTCCATATTCAGTTGAAACATTAGTGCAATTTTTGTGGTTTGCTTGTTATCGTAATCATTTACATTCTTGTTGCTAATCTTGCTCTGTTTTTTTTTCTTTTGGCCCTGCTCGGCAATAGTCGGAATTAAGAACAACAGCCGAGACAACTCGATTCCGAGAGTTACAAGTTAGTATACAACAACAGAGAGCCAAAATATAAATTAGAGAAATACATATATGCAAACAAACAAATATAAACAAATTAAAGAAAACAGAGAGTATCTAGTAAATAATAATAATAAAAAAAATCCTTAGGTAGCAGCACACTTAAACTTAAAAACAGTCAGCAAAAATAAATAAAATTGTTTTCTTTCAAAAAAAAAAAAAGATGAAGAAAAAAAGCTACAAAAAATCATTTGTAGTCTATATATATACTGTATAAAGTATCTAATTGAATAAATAAAATGGTATCGAATGTATATTTAAACAGGAACATCAATTCCTAATGCCATACTAGCCAATAACCAAAAGTTTAAAATTGTAATTATAAACCAAACCAAAACAGCTAAAATTGAAACAATTTTACTATTACTCATATCTTTATATCTAACATTTTGTTCATTTGAATTTAAAAACTCATTATCATTACTTTCTAAATCAGAACTACCTTCAGAAATTAAATTTTCATTTTGTTCATTAGTATTAGGATTTAAATAATCTAATTGAATATCATCACCTTCTGTTATATCATTTTCACCAAGTCTAACTTTCATAATATGTTTATTACATGTAAAATAAATCAATGGAGCACTAATAAAAGGTAATAATAAACTTAAAACAACTTGTGAACCATTTAAAACTGAACTTAAACCTTCTCTACCACTAGTTAAAACAACTATAATACATGGAGTTAAAGCAAACATTCTAGTTATAATTCTTTTTAATCCTGGTGGCATTGAAACTTTAACATGTCCAACCATAATTTGTTGACTTGCAACTGTAACAACTGTACCACCACATAAACCTGAACATAATAAAGCAAATGCAAACACAGTACCTGCTGCTTGTGATAAATGTGTTGATAATAAATAATGTAATGTAAATAAATCTGCAGTTTCTAAATCACCATCAGCATCATCATCAGTTGGTTCTGATAATGCAGTACCAGCAACAATTAAAATTGCTGCATTAACAAATAAAGCAACTGTAAATAAAGAAACAACTAATTCAGCTATAGTATAAGACATTGTATCATTAATTGCATTTAAAGATGGTTTATAATCATTAATTTCTTCTTCTTCTTCATCTATATCTGGTGCACCACAAAAGATTCCACCACGTTTTGGTTTTGTAGTTGGAGGAATATAATGACCAGAATGAATATCAAAAGCTTTTAATCTAGCTTGAACAACACCAGAACCTAAATATAATGAATGAGGCATTAAATTACTACCTAATAAAGCAGCTGATAAATATAAACCATTAATATCTTCAAATATTTCTTTTGAAGGGAAAAAACCTTTACCAACTTCAACCCAATCAGTTGAATCAGAAACATTTGATAATTCAATTGCAAAACAAATAACTGTAGCTAAAACTAAAATTGAAACAAAACCTTCAAATAATCTTAAGAATAACATTGGACCATTTGGTCTATAAGCCATAATAACAAATAAAACATCAACTATAGTTAATAAAACACCCCAAAATAAATGTATATCAAAGATAATATTGAATGCAATAGCAGTACCGATAATTTCAGCAACATCAGTTGCAACAACAGCAATTTCAGCAAATATATAAATTATATAATTAATTGATTTAGGTAAATGTTTTCTACAATTAGTAGCTAAATCTTGACCAGTACAAATACCTAATTTTGAAGCTAAAACTTGCAGAAATCCAGCCATTATATTTGAAACCAATAAAGAAAATAATAATTTATATTGAAATTGAGCAGAAGCAATACTTGAACTAAAATTACCAGGATCCATATAAGCAACACTAACCATTAAACCTGGTCCTATATATTTAATAAATTTCTTTAATATTAAAACAAGTCGTATTATTTTTGATGGATGATAAGTTGAACCATAATTATTGAGATTATAATTGTTATTGATATTATTGCTATTATTATTGATATTTCTATTTATATTTTCATCAAAGATTTCAAATGAATCTGAATCTATTGTAAGAGATTGCTTTGGAGAAGTTGAAGTTGGTTCAGGAGAAGTTATTGGAGTTGATAAAGGTGGATCAATATCATTATCAATATCATTATCTGTTATATCTAGTTCATCAGGTGAATCTGGGGTATGTATACTATATTTTCTATGTGAGCTTGTATTTGTTGTATTTGTTGTACTATTTATTAAGATATCTTCTTGTTCTGGCAGTTTAATTCGTCTTGAACTTCTTGAATTTCTTTTAAGAGTATGATAATTCATGGTTTATATGAGTAATGAAGGATATTGAGGGAATAAAGAAGGTGTGTCTATATGGTAAATCTGTATATAGAAGTCAGTAGAAAAGAGTTAATTAGTCGGAACCTGGAAAAGATGAAAATGAAACCCCGGATTTTGTCAGGACAGTGCTGTGCTATGCTATGGGTTAAAACTCAAAAGAAAACACGGGAGGGGATTTATTTAGTATGTCTAGTTGGTGTATAAATATAAATAAAATTGGAAAATATTGGACCAGCAAAAAACAAAAAAACTACGCTTATATCGGATAATTTCAGGTGAGATAAGAGGAATAAGGAGAGGAAGGGAGGACCAGAGACAGCCAGCAGAGGAGAGAGGGTATGGAAGAGAGAGGAATAAGGAGAAACGGCCTGGAGATGGAGTGGGTTGATGGGATGAATGGTTAAATTTGGGTTGGTTATACGTATACGTACTAAATTACTGTTTATAAAACGGGCTTTTGTAATTGTATGGGGAAAAACGGCGTCGATGGGCGCGACGGTGCACGTGACTAGGAGTGCGCTGATTGGCTGATAGAAACACAACAAATAGCGTGTCGTGGGTGGGGTTTACAGAGATTACAATATTGGTGTTTTTGATACCCTAGTTTTACCCAGTTTGACCTGGAAGATCAACCAAAAATGCTGAAGTACACAAGAAGACTGCCCTGTCTTACGAAATCTTTGTCACTACAAACTACTCATATCTATAGATCATCTCTAAACTTATCTCTTCGATACAATTCATCAAATTCATCAAATTCACCAAAAAAGACAAATATTGATTTACCAAAACCAAAAAACTTATCAGAAATATTGAAATGTATCATTCAAGCGACTGGTCCAATCTCTTTAGCAACATATATGAGACAATGCTTAACAGACCCTGAATTCGGTTATTATACAAATAAAAATCCATTAGATTTAAAAAATGGTGATTTTATAACATCTCCTGAAATTTCTTCAACTTTTGGTGAAATTATTTCATTATGGTATTTTTCAAATTTTTTAATTCAATTAAAAAAACAAACTAAAATTAATAAAAATTTTAAAATTCAAGATAAAATTTTTAGATTTATTGAATTTGGTCCTGGTAAAGGTACTTTAATGAATGATTTAATTAATACTTTAATTAAATTTATTAAAAATAATAATAAAATTGAAATTATATTAATTGAAAAATCTGATGTTTTAATTAATGAACAATTTAAATTACTTTGTGGTAATGAAAATAAATTAATTAAAATTGATGATGGTAATTATACTTCAATTACTAAATGGGGTAATGAAATTAAATGGATTAAAGATGATCAATTATCAATGAAAATTGGTAATGAATATATGAATTTTATAATGTGTCATGAATTATTTGATGCTTTACCAATTCATCAATTCATTAAAACTGAAAAAGGTTGGAGAGAATACTTAATTGATTTAAAATCAAATGTTAAACCAGATTTATTATTACCAAATGTAACTCATGAAACTTCAAAATTATTAATAAATAATAATACTGATAAAGAAATTGAATTTAAATTAATTCAAGCTCAATATCAAACTTTAAGTTCTTCATTACCTAAAAATATACCAAGATTTGAAAGATTACCAATTGGATCAAAAATTGAATTATGTCCAGATTCATATAATTTTATATCACAAATTTCACAAATTTTAAATTCTTCTGATATTGGTGCTGGTTTAATTATTGATTATGGTACTGAAACAATACCAATAAATACTTTAAGAGGTATTAAAAATCATAAATTTATTGATCCATTATCAAAACCTGGGGAAGTTGATTTATCAATTGATGTTGATTTTACAAATTTAGCAAATTTATTAAATAATGATGGATTATTAACTTATATTGCTGATCAAGGAGATTTTTTAAATTCAATGGGGTTAGGTTATAGAATTGATCAATTAGTTGATTATTTTAAAAATGATGAAAAGAAAAAGAAAGATATTATTGATGCTTATAAAAGATTAACTAATAAAGGTATTAGAGATATGGGTAAAATTTATAAAGTGTTAGGCTTTTATCCAGAAACTTATAATGATCTTGCTGCTCCTGGGTTTTCTGAAATTGAAAAACAAAAAGAATTAGAACTTTCTCAAAAGCATAAACAAAACAAATAATAATGTCATTAGCTTGTATATATGTACAATTTTATATTTATTAAACTATTTATTATCATATACTAAAATTACAATTAAAAAAACACAAGAAGTATTAAACAACAGAAACTTTAACCTTCTTAACAGTTTCTTCTTCTTTCTCTGTTTCTTCTACAATTTCTTTCACTTTTCTCTTATTATTATTGTTATTTGTCTTCTTTTTATTATTGTTATTAACTGTTTCAACAATTTCAGGTCCAATATAATTTCCTTCATCATCCATTTTCTTTAAAATAATATCAGATAATTCATCAGCTAATTTAGCTTTAGTAATTAATTTATAAATCATATTAGTATTTCCAGGATTTGGAATCATTCTAGAAAGGCAATATTTAGTATTAGTTTGATAATTATTAACTTGATTTGCATATTCCATATATTCTTTAACAACAACATACCAAGGTTTTTCACCAGTTTCATTAAAACAACTTGGATTAATTTCACCTTGTGATGCAATCATACATCCAACATCATCACCAAATTGTTTTTGTAGTGATTTATATTCTATATATGATTTAATTCCTCCATTAATTATAAAACTAACATTGTTTTTTGAACAAATTTCATGAATTTCATTAATATAATCTCTAATTGGAGTTTCTCTATTTCTCATTTCTTTGGTTCTACAATGTAATGTTAAATTAGTTATACCTGTTTTAACTAACTTATTAATTAATTCTAATGATTCTTCTTTAGTTGGTAATAATCTAATTTTAACACTAATTGGTTTATTATTTGGTTTACCAATTTGATCAACTAATGAAATCAATATATTACATAATAAATCTGGTGTTGATAATAATGCTGCTCCCATACCAGAATGAACTGAAAAATGTTTTGGGCAACCAGCATTTATATCAATACCAGCAACATCATGAATTATAATTGAAGCTGCTTTAACAGCTAATTCAGGATTTGATGTACCCATTTGAAATATAATTTTTTCAGATTCTAATTTTGGATAAGTTCTAAACACTAAATCAGTAACACCTGGGATTTTTTTATTTCCTGTCTTTGATAAGAAATCTATTGTATTTAAAGTATTGTTTTGATATCTTTCACAAGTTAGTAATCTTTTATCAACTATTTCTGGTCCCCAAACTAAACCAGCTCCATGTTTAAGTGCCAATAATCTTGTTGGCAGTTCACCTATTCTAACCATAGGAGCTAAAACAAACTTTCCGGTAAAGTCTATCATTCTGTATTTTTGTAGTAAAGTATTATTTTGTTCTGGAATATGGATTAAAAAGTTGAATAATTTATCATTATAAATCCAGTTTTTGTTTTTTGTGAATCATTTTCTTTTTTTTTTGATTTTTTTTTGAATTCTTTTGAGCCGCAATTTACACCGCGCAGAGGCTCGACGACCAAAGCGGCTCGACACGGCACCCGGCTTGCCGATGAAGTCACGTGAAGTATTTTTTTTTTTTTTTTTTTTTTTTTGACGTGATCAAAAAACACCAAATTTTTAATTTTTAATAAAATTTAATCCCTTTTTTTTCTCTGAAAGTATGGGAAAATAAAACTCATCAACCATCACAATGTCCATCAAGTCCGTCAAGAGAAGAAAGTCGTCCATCGAAGACAATGACACAGCTTCAAGCCTAGCTTTGTTCAGATCAACCAACATTTTATCAGTCTTATCATCATCTAAAACATCAAAATTGCCTTTAGATAAATTACCTAAAAATGTTTTGGATTTAATTTGTACACAATTATCAACAGCAGATTTGTTAAATCTATCGTCGTTATCTTCAAATTTAAATTCGATAGTTCAACCTCATATATTGAACTTCATTGTTATAACTAAAGATAATTCATCATATAATCAAAATGATATTTATTTCAATGATAAAACAATTTTAAATACATCTAAACAAGTCTTACAATTGATTTATACAATCTTAACGAATAATTCAAAAGGTGAATTAATTAATAATATTCAATTTGAATCAATGAATTATAAGACTCCTCGTTATTTAAGAATGTTTGATCCTAATTTATCAATGCATCCAGATTCTACTACAACAACAAATCAACAATTTTGGGATTTAAAATTATCAGATATTTTAAATTCCCAAGAGATTGAATTCTTATCAACTCAATTATCATTTGATCTGTATAATATGAATATGTTTGATGGATTTAAAATATTATTAAATTTTACAACCAATTTAAAATCATTAGGTTTATTTGATTTATCATTTGAAAGATTAAATCAATTAGATAATAATTATAATCATATTTTCAATAATTTGATTGATGTCACTATTTCTGTTAATCAAAGTCAAAATAATCATTATATTTATCCATTTACTAATTGTAATAATTTAAAAAGCTTAACTATTCATTATGAACAAAAAACTGATATTTTATTACAAAGATTATCATTAGATTTATATAATGATAAGAATAAATTACAACAATTAAAAAGTTTAAAATTAGCTTACATTAAACTTGATTTTAATGAAATTATTAAGACTACTTGGTTTTCATTTTTTAGTGAATTACCAAATGAAAAAATATTTAAAAATTTAATTAATTTTGAATTAAATGGTTGTCATTTTGATAATAATCAATTAAAATGTGTTAATAAATTAATTCAATTAATTCAATTTGATAATTTAGAATCATTATACCTTGGAATTTATGAATATTCACATAAATCAAAAAGACATTCAAATGATGAATTAACAAATTTTGAAAAAAATGATAATTTTGTTTTAAATTTATTACAACCATATTTAAAAAATTTAAAAAATTTAACTATAAAACAAACAAAAAATTGTTTTTATTGTCAATTTAATTCAATTATAAAATTTTTAAATAGTCATAGTAAAAATAATAATTTAAAAAATTTATCAATTTCAATTAATACATTAAATAAAGAAAATTATTTAAATTTATTAAATTCTTTAATTCAATTTAAAAATTTAGAAAATTTAATATTATTTGATGAATATATAAATATGAAATTAGTTAATAATATGAAAAATTGGTTTCTTTATCAAAATTTAATTAAATTTGATCCATACAATGATTATGAAATTGAAATTTTAAAACAAGATAAATTTCAAAACAACAACAATAATAATCAAATTTATTTAGTTGAATCATTTAATTCATTTAATGGATCAAATTTAAATTTAATTGTATTATTTTGGAGAAATTTTTTAATTGATTTTAAATTATCTAATTTATTAACTAAATCAAATATTTCAACTTTTAAATTATTTGGTTTTAATTTTAAAGTTAT
>JAJLZM010000479.1:0-11980 GCA_030572235.1 Ambrosiozyma kamigamensis
ACCATCAATGATTTTAAAATCAGATTTTTCAAGATATGTTTTGTTATATTTATATGGAGGTACATATTTAGATTTAGATGTTGGTATTAATCATGCAATGGAAGATTGGTTCGATACAAATAGAGATGTTGGTTTTGTTGTTGGTCATGAAGGTGATTTCAATGTTCCTGAATGGCGTATGATTAATAGAAGAAATCAATTACAAACTTGGTTTTTTAAATCTAAACCAAGACATCCAATATTAAGAAAATTAATATCAAATATAGTTCAAACAACATTTGTTTCAGAAGAACTTGGTAAAGCGGTCAATTATGGTGGTATTCATGATCCATTTGAAAGATGTAAAACTGTTGATATAATGGAATATACTGGACCAGCAGCATTCACTGATGTTGTATTTGCACATTTCAATTCACTTAAGAATCCAAAAATTGTTGATACTAATGTTAGTAGATGGAATCATGGTGATGAATTATTTGGTCCACCAATTTCAAAACCTGTTGGAATTAATTGGAAAACAACAACTGGTATTGATTCTCCAATTATGATTGATGATGTTGTTATTTATCCTCAACATTATGTTAGAGAATTCCAAGAAGGACATGATCCTTATATTTATCATTTATTTAGTGGTTCTTGGAAAGGAAATTAATTAATTGATTTATCGATTTATCTTGCTCCAATCATTAATCTAGGATCGAGTCTATGAACAGGTTTTCTAGTGTTTCTGTATATTTTTATAGCTTTCGGATGTTCGGAACCAAATTAATTTATAAGGTTCCTATAAGTTGATTTTTATTCCCGTGTTACGTTAGAGCGAACGGTAGCAAGGGGAGCCCACTTTTTTAAACGCTATAAATATAACTAAATCACATCACGACGATCAAAATTAATACAATGAAACAAATGCAAGTATGACACTTATAGTACCAATAAGTGAGTTGTTGTATGTTTACAAGAACATAAAATCAGGTTGTCTTAATAACAAGAGTTAATTGAACAATTCCTTGATGAAAAAAAAAGTTTAAAAAACTAGGGCAAGTTGCAGTAAAAGAGCAAATAGGGCGAATAAAAAGGGGAGAATTAAGGAGTAAGCAAAATCTATACCGTATTTGATATTTCATACGTGTTTGTAATTTTTAAAAAGCACAGCTCTCTTTTAGTTAATTAGGAATAACCAAGGATGCCAACAGCTATAGAAATGTCAGAGATACCAACTCATGATATAGAACTAGATGAATTCTCAGAATTTTCACAAAAGTATTTTCAAAAATCCAAAAATAAAAATAGTTCATCTTCATTACAAACAACACGTAAAATATTCTTACTATTTTGTTCATGTTCATTAATCATTTCATTTTTTATTTTAGTTTTAGATTGGAATAAATCATCTGAAGAAATAATTTTAGAAAAAAGACTTCAAAAATTTCATATTAAATATCCAAAAAATACAGTCAAAGGTTCAAATCCATTTAATCAATTTGTTACAGAAAGTAGATTAGCAAAGCATTATCCATATGAAACCAATAACACAACAAAAATTCCAAAACAAATTTGGCAAATGTGGAAAACAAAACCAAATGAACCTGATTTTCCATATTTAGAATTATTTAATATATGGTCTGAATGGAATCCAACTTTTAAACATAATTTTAGAACAAATGATGAAATTATTGATTTAGTTATGAATGAATTTAAAGATACTGTACCTGAAGTCGCTGAAACTTTACAATTATTACCATCAATGATTCTTAAATCTGATTTTTCAAGATATGTTTTAATCTATATGTATGGTGGTACTTATTTAGATTTAGATGTTGGTATTAATCATCCAGTTGAAGATTGGTTTGATACAAATAGAAATGTTGGTTTTGTTGCTGGTCATGAAGGTGATTTTAATGTTCCTGAATGGCGTATGATTAATAGAAGAAATCAATTACAAACTTGGTTTTTTAAATCAAAACCAAGACATCCAATTTTAAGAAAATTAATTTCACATGTAGTTCAAGTAACATTTGAAACAACTGAATTAGGTAAAAAAGTTAATTATGGTGGTATACGTGATTCACTTGAAAGATCAAAAACTGTTGATATTATGGAATTTACTGGACCAGCAGCATTTACCGATGTTATCTTTGCACATTTCAATTCACTTAAGAATCCAAAGATTGTTGATACTAATGTTAGTAGATGGAATCATGGTGATGAATTATTTGGACCTCCAATTCCAAAACCTGTTGGAATCAATTGGAAAACAACAACTGGTATTGATTCACCAATTATGATCGATGATGTTGTTATTTATCCTCAACATTACGTTAGAGAGTTTCAAAAGGGACATGATCCTTATATTTATCATTTATTCAGTGGTTCTTGGAAAGATAAAAATAAAAAGAAAGGTAATTGATTTGATATATTTATAGTTATCGATCAGTTATATACTTGTATCAATATATATTTTGTAAAATTTAACTAGAGTTCGGTTGTACTAAAATGCTCCCATGTGCCATATTAACGGCGTCAATTTAACTTTCTATAAATAAATGTACTTGAATTAACAATCTATATACATCACTTTCATTAATTCCTCTTACTTTAAATTGTTATCAATAATAAATTGATATATATGGTATAAATTAGTATATAATTCATAGTCAATATATAACTTTTTAAGAAAATATAGTACAGAGTGATGGCTGTGTTGAATTTCACTCACGTTATCAGCTGCCCCCTTTTTCATTTTTTTCACAGTATGGCCATGCAATCAATTCGGTTAATTAATATAGTTCAAGAGTTGTTAAAACTTGGTATATTAAGATTACTAAGTATAAGTAAATGAAAATAAAGATGTTGATTCTTGGTTTTCATGTAACTACTTCTTCCCTAAGATATAATCAAAAATGTCAAAAGCTATAGACTTATCAACTCATGAAATGGAATTAGACAACCTATCACCAGATTATATTCCAATTTCAACACTTAAAAAATCAAATACCCCATCTTCACATACAATACGTAAATTATTATTAACTTTTCTATCATGTTTCACAATCATTTCATATTTCATATTAGTTTTAGATTGGAATAAATCATATGAAGAAATATTCATAGAAAAAAGATTACATAAATTTTATAATAAATATCCATATAAATCAGTTAAAGGTTCTAATCCATTTGATCAATTAGTTACAGAACAAAGATTAGCTAAATATTATCCATATGATAAAGATAGTAAAACAACAATACCAAAAATTATTTGGCAAATGTGGAGATCAAAACCAAAAGATGGTAATTTTCCATATTTAAATTTATTTGATACATGGACTGAATGGAATCCAAATCATATGCATAATTTTAAAACAAATAGTGAAATTATTGATTTAGTAATTGATGAATTTAAAGATACTGTTCCTGAAATTGCTGAAACTTTACAATTATTACCAACAATGATTCTTAAATCTGATTTTTCAAGATATGTTTTAATTTATATGTTTGGTGGTACATATTTAGATTTAGATGCAGGTATAAATAATCCAATGGAAGATTGGTTTGATACTAATAGAAATGTTGGGTTTGTAGTTGGTCATGAAGGTGATTTTAATTTTCCTGAATGGGGGATAATTAGTAGAAGAAATCAATTAGAAACTTGGTTTTTTAAATCAAAACCAAGACATCCAATATTAAGAAAATTAATTTCACATGTTGTTCAAACAACTTTTGAAACAATTGAATTAGGTAGAGAAGTTAATTATGGTGGTATTCATGATCCATTAGAAAGATGTAAAACTGTTGATATAATGGATTATACTGGTCCTGCAGTATTTACTGATGTTGTATTTGCACATTTTAATTCACTTAAAAATCCAAAAATTGTTGATACTAATATTAGAAGATGGAATTTTGCTCATAGATTATTTGGACCTGATGTTCCTAAAAATATTGGAATTAGTTGGAAAACAACAACAGGTATTGATAGACCAATCATGATTGATGATGTTGTTATTTATCCTAGACATTTAGTTAGAGATCAAGCTGAAGATGGATATCTTTATCATTTATTCAGTGGATCATGGAAAGGAAGTTGATTATGTATTTTATAGTACTCTGTTAATTTGTTTTATAGCTATAAACTCGTAATTGGAATTATCAATTCATTTGAAGATAGACATATTTCAAGGCTGTGCATTTTTCAGATTTTCAAGGCTGTGCTGTTTAAACCTATTTCAATTTTTTTTTTTTTTTTTTAATTTTTTAATTTTTCTTTAATTAATTACAAACCTTTTAAACAGCTATAATTAATATATTATAAACATAAAATTTATCATTTATAACCAAGAACATAATTAAACTATCATAATATTTCAGAAATATGTCATCTTTTAAATCAACAGAGACAAAAAGACATACAGAATCAACAGTTAATAAACTTTTATCAACATATTTAGATACATCAACACAACTTATATCAAACACTCAAAATAAAAATGAACAAATAACAGGTGGATTTCAACAACATAGACTTAATGGTAAAAGATCAGGAGCAGCTAAGATTCATCAATTATCAAAAGATTTTAATGAATTAAGAAATAATAAAAATTCATTAAAGAAACAAAAATTAAAATTAAAAAAGACAAAATTAAAAGAAATTAAAAAGAATATTAAAATAAAGCAAAAATTAAATGAATTAGTATCAATTAATAATAATACAGATAATGAAATTAAAAATAAAATAATTTTAAAAAATATAAATAATTTAAAATCATGGGAATTAAATAATGATGATAATGAAGAATATAAAAATTTAAGTAATAAATTAATTGATTTAAAATATGGTAATGATAAGTTAAAGAAAGTTAGAAAAGTTAAACAAATTAAAAAGATGGAATTTCAAGAAAAAGTTAAGAAAGGTCATGTTAGTTTACCTGGTTTAACACCTGGTTTAGCACCAGTTGGTGAATCTGATGATGATGAAAGTAGTGATGAAGATGATAATGGTGGATTAGATGGATTTAAAGATGATTTCGATGATTATAATTAAATTATTATAGTTTTTTTATATTTTGTAATTTTAATACAATTTAATTAACTGTTATACACAAAAACTAAAAGCCATCGACTAAAAGCAAAATAAACCCAAGATGCATTATATACAAGAAATGAACAACAAAAAACAACATAAATCAATCATTTTTTAGTTGTAGTATTATTATTATCAATTGAACCACCATTTTCAAATGGAGCTTCTTTTCTAGCTTCATCTAACATTTTATCTAATTTAGCTTTTTCCAAATGAAGTTTAATACATTCTTGATATTCTAACCATAAATCTTCACATTCATTTTCTAATGATTTACCTTTTAAAAATTTTTCAGTATACCATTCATTAAAACAAGTATCATATTTTTGTTTTAATGGTGTACATTCAGGTGCAAACGATGTGGACATTAGATTTCCCATAATATTTGAAGTGATTGTGAAGCTGATTGAAGGTGTGATTACCGTGTTAAAGGGTTATTGGATGCTGTTTTATGAGCTGTAAAACCAGGTTAAAGTGATTTCTCTTACTGTAATCTTTGCCAGATTGTCCACAGTTTGTCGAGAAAACACCAGTGCACCAGCAGTGTCCGGTTTCCATATCACTCAAAGCGATGGCAGTCTAAACCGGACAGTCGGAGAAACAAAAAAAAATAGTTATCAAAATCAAATAGTCAAAATAGTTATCTTTTTTCCTTGTTTTCAACCCTATAATCAACAATGTTCAAGACTGTACTCAGATCAACGAGAATAAGACCTGTTAATCCGGTCTTACTCTCCAGATTCAACTCTACTGCTGCTACTAAATCAACTTATAGAGTTAATGATACTTCTCAATTCCCAGAAGATGCTGCTGATGCTACTTCAACTGTTTTAGCAGATGCAATTGATTTTCAAAAAAGATTACAATCAAAAGATAGAGTTACATGGTGGGAAATCTTACAGAATCAAGAACAAAGAAAATTAAAAGGAACAGTTAGTGATTCATTTACAATTGATGATGTTAAATCTCATTCAATTATTGAAAAAACTAGAGCTGATGGATTTTCATTTTTAACTTTACCATTTAAAAATGATGTTTTTTTAAGAGATTTTTATATTAATCCTGCTGGTAGATTAAGATTTGGTCATTTATTTCAAGATTTAGATGCTTTAGCTGGTAGAGTTGCTTCATCTCATTGTAAACCTGCTGAACCAATGAATGTTACTGCTTCAATTGATAGAATTTATTTAACTAAAAAAGTTGATGAAATTCATAAATATGATTTTGTTATAGTTGGTTATGTTACATATACAGGTAGATCATCAATGGAAATTTGTATTAAAGGTTTTTATTATGAAGAAAATACTCCAAAAGATATTAAACCAAGTATAGTTGAAACTGATTCTGATAAATGTTTTTTATCTGCTAATTTTACATTTGTTGCAAGAAATCCAAAAACTCATAAAGCTCATCCAATTAATAAAATTTTACCAACAAATGAATTAGAATGGATTGATTTTAAAAGAGCTGAATCTCATAATGCATCAAAAAAATTAAGAGCAAAATTAGAATCTTTAGATAAAGTTCCACCAACTGCAACTGAATCATCAATGATTCATAGTTTATATAATTCTTCAAGATTACTGATTAAAGCTGATCCAAAACCTGTTAATTTAAAATTTATGGAACATTCAAGAATTAATGCAACTCAATTACAACAACCTCAATATAGAAATAGACATGGAATTATATTTGGTGGTTATTTATTGAGACAAACTTTTGAATTAGCTTATTGTACAGCAGGTGCATTTGCAAAAGCATATCCAAGATTTATTTCATTAGATAATGTTACATTTAAAGCACCTGTTCCAGTTGGTTCAGTTTTATTAGCAGATTCTGAAGTTTGTTATACAGAACATATTCATAATCCAAAAGATGAACCATCACCATCAGTTTTAACATTAAATCAATATTTAAAAGATTTTGATACATCAGCAAATGTTTTATCAAAAGATAAACAAGAATATTTTTCTTCACCAGGTACATTAATTCAAGTTAGAGTTGATACAAAAGTTAAAAATTTATTTGATGATGATTCAAAAAAAGAAATTGAAAGTGGTACATTTGTTTATTCATTTTTTATTGCAAGAGATGCAAATGGTGAATATGATAATCCTGGTTATTGTTCAGTTATACCTGAAACTTATAATGAAATGATGGATTTTGTTGAAGGTAGAAGAAGAGCTCATGAAACTGCTAATTATGCTGAACAACTGAAACTGTCTGATCCAACTAATTAATTGATTAATTAAATTTATTTATTTATTTATTTTTATATAGTTTTCAATGCTTTATATGCTCTCTTTTCATTATTTGATTTTACTATTTTATTTTATCTGATACATGTTTGCTTATTGATATGTTTTTAATATTATATTATTATTATTCTAAACCAACAAACAGTCTATGAATAGATGCTACTAATATTATTACTGCATCACATACTACAATCAATTAACTAACGCAATTAATTAAATTATAAGGGTAAATAATAGTAATTTAATATCAGGCACACAAAAGAGCCAAACAAAAGATATAAACAAAAAAAACAAAAAAACAAAACAAAAAAACAAAAAGGTAAATAAAAATAGTAGTAGACAGTAGTACAAACAAACAAACAATAAGGAATTGAATAAATAAAAGAGAAGAAACAAGCAAAAATAGTTGTAAGTACATATTTGCATTGTATTAGTAAAAAAATTTAGTAATAAGATAAGCACCTTTGATTTCTGTTTAAAAGGATTGAAAATTTAAAATTCATAAGAGAGCAGTCTAAAAAATAAGATAAGAATAATTGGATAAGAATTGAAAAGGGTAAATAATTGAAAGATAGAATTGAAAAAGTTGTGGATTTGTAATGTAATACTAGCAACAATATAAAAAGACTAAAGAAAAAATAAAGATTAATATAGATATTAAAAAAAAAACAATTGTAAAGCTAGTATAATAAAAAACAAATAATACAACAACGAAAACACAACAATCAAAAACAAAAACAACAAAAATTAAAAATAAATCAACATCAATTGAACAATTTCAATTAGATGTAAACGATAGATATAAGGGAATCACAGATAACCACCTTGTCTATATTTAATCTCACTATCATCATTAGTATAATCATCATCTGAAGAATTCACAATGACACCTTTAATTGATCTTTCATAATCACCAGTAGCATCATTATTAATTGGTTTATGATTTGGATCATTAACGAATTTAGGATCAATTAATGAATAATCACTAGCTAATGAAGTTTCTGATTGTAATTGTTTTGAGTTGTTGTTTGGATTTGGTGATGGTGTAGTTGGTAAAAATGGATTATTTGATTGTAAATTAGATGATGATGATGGAGTTGGAGAATTATTAAAATGGAATTCATCAGATGTAGTTATTGGAGTATTATTATTTGAATTATTAAATTGTTTTAATTTTTGTGATGTAGTTAAAGATAATAAAGAAACAGAAGGTAATGAATTTGAATTATTTAATTGTTGTGAGGTTGAATTAGCAGCAGTATGATAAGAATTTGTATCAGTTAAACTTCGTATTTGACTATTTGATTGATCTTTAACTAATCTTTTTGAATTATGTCTTGAAGCAGGATCTAATGAAGAATGAGTTGTAAAATCTAAATCACTAGTTTCTTGTGGTATTGGATGTAATAAATTTAATTGAGATTTTCTTTGTAATGAAGGATCATCAACAACTTTAACAGTTAATAAATCATTTGTTGCAACTGTAGCTAATGAAGTTAATGAATCTCTTGGTTTCCAAGTTGATTTTCTCCAAGATTTAGTAACTTGTTGTTGAGGAGCTAATGAAGTTGAAGAATTTTGTTTAAACATTGCATCATGATAAATTGTATCAACATCAGTCAATGAAGAAGAACGTGAACCACCATGATTTAATTTTAATAAATTAAATTCACTTAAATTCTTTTCACCTTGATTATTACTAAATGTATCATTTGAAGATTTTGGTGAACCAATTGAACTTTCATCATCATCATTTGATTTCTTATTCTTTCTTCTTTTTAAACAACAACAGCATAATAATAAAATAGCAACTAAAATAACAAAACATGGAATACCAACACCTAAACCAATTGCTAAAGCTTTATTAACAGATTTACCACTTTTAGCAATTGAAGAAGTAGTTGCAGCTGCAGTTGAAGAAGCAGAAGAAGAAGAATCAGTTGAAGTAGTACTTGAAGCAGTTGATGAACTACTAGCACTTGAAGAAGTAGAACTTGAAGTAGTTGATGATTTATCAACACCTTTAATTTCAAAAGATCTTGAATCTGAAATTGAATTCATTGAACCTTTAATAGTAACATCTAAATTAGTAAAATTAGAAGGAACATAACCAGCTAAAGAATAATTTGTATAATAATAAGTTAACCAAGAATTATCATCATCAAAAGAAACAGAAAGAGTAGTATTATCTAAATCATAAAAATCAGTTGAATTTAAAGTATAATCAAAAAATGAATTTCTAGTTGCATTAACATCATTAATCGAATCAGTTGTAAAGATTTCATCATAAATATCAATTTCAAAAGCAATATAAACAGAATCACCATATGTATCAGTTATAGTAACATTAATTAATTGATTTGCAGATAAATCATCAGGAATTGTACCAGTTAAAATATCATTTTCAATTGAAACCCAAGATGGAGCATCATATAAAGAAATGGAACCAATATCAGTTGAATTAATAACATAATCATCCAAAAAGATATCTTCTAATGGTATATCTTCAGAGAAAGAATCACCTAAAGTACCATTAATTTTAATTGTTGAAGTTAAATTAGTAATTAATTCATGAGCACCAACAATAATTTCGAAATTAGCATAACAACCAGTAAAATCTTCATAATCGGTAGCAATTAACATTAATTGAAAGACTTGAGCAGCGGCAACTTCAGAATTAATAGTTGGAGCAGTACCAGTAAAAGATAAATCATTTGAATTAAAAGTAATCCAAGCAGGTAAAGAAGTTCTATTTTGAAATCTACCATAATAATCAACAATTGAAGAAGTTGAAGGAGAACCAGAACTCATTTCAAAAGTTGAAGAATTAAATTGGATTGTAAATTCAGTATTTGGTTTTAAAACAATACCAGAATTACCATCAGTTGAACCTTGATTTGATAATTGAGATAAAACAGTTGTTGAAGAAGATAAAATTGGGCCAGGGTTTTCAGAAACGACGATTGAATAAGTATTATTTAAAGTATTATCAGAATCTTTACCAATTAATTGGAATTGTAAATCATCAGTTTCATCATCAGTTGTTGGAGTACCTGAAAAAGTTAAAGAATTTGAATCAAAAGATAACCAATTTGGTAAATTATTAGTTGAATAAGTTAAATCATTATTTGAAGAAGTATAAGTTTCAGAATTTATTGTAAAAGAATAAGATTCACCAATTCTTGCAACATTTGGTAATTGTTCATCAAATGGGAAACCAACAGTAACAGTTGCAATAGATTTTTGTATTAGCCATAGTATACTATAGGCATATGAATTATAGTATTTCATTTATATAATTATTATTAATAGTTTATATATATCACAGACACAGGGTATAACGATTTAAAGAGTAATAAAAAAAAAAAATGGAAAATGGTGTGTAGTTGAATTAACTTGTTGTTTATTTTTAGTAATTGTTTTGAAGGGTAATGAATGGGAATTAAAAAGGGAGAGACAAATAAGACAAGTTTTAAGGATAAGTGATATAAGAGATGAGAAGAACTGTTGTAAAGGAGAGTAAGAAGTTGGATGACAGTTTAGAGTGTAAAACAGGTAAAAACAGTGGAAAAAGAGGAAAAGGGCAAAAGTAGAGAACACGAGTTTTTTGAGAGAACTAAAGGAGAGAAAGGCGTCAACAGTGCGCGCACGACCTTTTGGGATTGAGAGCGTGTCAGGCGGATGGGTTGGTTGGTGTTACTGGTGGTGGTGGTAGGGATGGGAGTAGTAGAGGGTGGTACTGGTGGTACTGGGAGGTGGTATACGTGTACTGTAGAGACTGTAGTTGTACTGGAGCTGGAGTTGGTGTTGGTGGTGGAAATTAGTAGAAGGTAGGAGTCCAATTGTTGTTGTTGTTCTATGCCCAAGAAAAAAGAAGAGAAAAAAGGTGAAAAAATTGCTGTGGTTGTTTCTATTGGCTGATATGTGATATGTGATATGTGATATACTGTAATGTACTAGTACTGTCTCTATACTCTACAGTCTCTATACTCTATACTGTATACTCTGTACCATACCATACCATTCTACTGTAGTCGTCTCTGTTGCTTTTGTTGTTGTTTTGATAAGAAATTTAAAAGTTCGTTCGCGTCGTGCATTCTGCGCTGTGATTGGCCAGTTACTATACAATAGCACTAATTAAAACTGTTTGATGAGGTACAACAGGGAAGGGACTAATTACTAATTGGGATTATTATAAATATTGAAATATTTGATTTATTTGATTTAATTTGATTTAAATACTTCTTATACTCTTCTTCTTCTTCAATTGTTATATCAAGTTAAATACATGTTATACGCGTTAATCGTATTCACTAAAGGAGTTTAATTTAATTTATATCAATGGATTACAGTATTAATGTCTTCTTGAAAGAGTCGATCTAGTTTAACTGTTTAATTATTTGATTCAATAAATTGAATTTGGAATTTTGGACTATACAATTCTAATTCTATACATTTTCATATTGTTTCTCTTTTGAATTGGTCTATAGTTCAATTAAGTTGTTCAACTCATACACGTACCCACTTACTCAACTCAACTTGCGGTAACTGGTTATTTTCTCTCTATACTACAAGACTATAACGTATATACGTATACGCATATACGAATTAAAGCTGTATTTTATATGATGACAGCTATATATTA
>JAJLZM010000480.1:0-11888 GCA_030572235.1 Ambrosiozyma kamigamensis
TTTCAATCTTTACCCCAACAACCAACAGTTCAACAATATATGCTCAATTGCACAATTAATATCAATTAGATCAAGAAGAGTGGCTATGCTCTATAAAGTCAATCAAGGTAACTCAATTCATGAACTGAAAGAACTGTTTAAACTGATTGCACCGTTCGTGTTGGAGGTACACTAGGTTTGGTGCAAGTTTCTCTGTTCTCAAACTAGATGGCTATATATACATAGCTTTAATTATAATTAAAAGATTGAATTGCAATTAATTGAAAGATATATATAATTAATATGTAGCTTCATGCTTATATGATTGTATGTCTCGAGTATATGTTTCGTATATTCAGTTCGATCTGGTTTTGGTAGCAAGTTTAATTAATGCGTTTAATGCTGACGATGATTAATTCGATCATTAAGGTCATTTGATTGTTTAATAAGTTTGAGTAATTACTAATTATATTGAGATTGTGAAATTTATTAATTGTTCTTGAAATGTCTGCCAACTTATTCCTTGATTGTTCACAGAAAAGAGTTATTGATATCTCATTGACTTTTGGTACAAGTCTCTTTTTACTATCAAAGACCTTGATCTGCTTAAGTGATCTCTTAAACCATCTTTGTAAGGGTAATGGAGTAAGTATACTGCAAGAAATAATCAACGTGCGAAACTGATCTACCACAAGATTCATCTTATCTAACCCAATTAGTTCATAAGGTGTATGAATTGAATTGAATGTACCTATTAGTTCACTTGATATTTTGAATTTTATATATATTTCTAGTATTAATGGATGACCTCCAGGCATCATAATAACATCAATATTAAAAAATTATTCCCAGAACTTGATATTTTTCAGAATAATAATGGTAGCACACTTATTTACAAATAAATAAAAAGAGATGATAATTTGCACTTCAAAAGGTAAAGATCTAAGCAAATGTAGTGCAATTTCGAAATCAAATGATGAAAAAGAGCTGGTATATATAGGTACTTACTGTACTATACGTACTGTACTCTTTATAACTTGTTCGCGGTTACCGGATCCGGCACTCATCTGCTCACGTGACCCTTTCTATCTGCCCTTTAATTCCTCTAATTTCGAGACCAAAAAGCGCGTTGTTGATCGTGGTCTCAAGTGTTTCCGGTCGTGCACGGTCCAGAGCGGGTAACCAGACACGGCTGTGCGTCTGCGCCACGATGGTTACGCAGCCCTGTGTGGCACAGCTTATTCCTCGTCGTTTTGAAAATTAAAAACGTTCCTGAAGTTGGTGTTGTTGTTTTTCCTTTTCCTAGTTAATTCTGCCACTCCAACACAACAACACTCTCCGTGCTTTTCCCGGGTTACATCCTGCTCTTTAGCATTGTCTTGTCTCCCTGTCATCTTCCGTCAAATCCCCGTGTTTCCCTCATCTTTCCATCCTTATTTATATTACCGTGTATATAATAAACAACACATATCAAAAAATTATATTCTTTAATAATGTCTTATCAAAGAAACATTCCTGCCAATAACACTCATCCAATTCAAGATAGAACTCATCTTGATGAGTTGTTAGAGGCGATTAAGAAAGAATTTGATTCCTTAAATAGAGAAACAACTATCTATAAAGATCATCATCATGAATATGAATTAAAAATTAATCAACAACATCAAGAATTAACTAATATTAGAAATACTGTTTATGAATTAGAACAAGCTCATAGATCTCTGAAAGAAGCATATGAAAAGGAAATCTTAAGATTAAAACAAGATTTAGAAAATAGGGATAGACTGATAGAACAACAATCTTTACAACAACAACATCAACAGCAACAAGTTCAACAACAACAAGCTCAGCAGCAACAGCAACAGCAACAACAGGCTGCTCAAGCTGCTCAACATGCTCAATTACAACAAGCACAACAACAAGCTTCAGTTCAACAACCAAATCACCCGTTTCCTCAAACTCCTCAACAATTACCCCCACCAAATTTAACTTCAAATTCACCAAATGATACAAGAACTACTCAATTTGGTTCAAATACTTTACCTCAATTATCAGGTAACCCAAATGCTCCAAAGTCCGAATTAAATCAGCCTCAACAACCTCCACAACAATTGCCTCCTCCTCCAGCTTTAGATAATCCAGTTACCACTAGTAATAATCAGAGTAATAATGCAACACCTGTTGTTAATCAAACCAACGCATCAACTCAACAACAACCATCAACTACTACAAATCCTTCTCAAACTCCAACTCCTGCTCCTGCTTTAACTCAACAACAACAACAACCACCTTCACAACAAACACCAACTCAACCATCTCAATCCCCTGTTTCTAATACTAATAATCAAATTGTTAAAGTTGATGAAGAAACACATTTAAAGAGAGCTTTACATAACAAACCTGTTCCTGCTTTTTTAAAAGATTTTGATTCTTATAATTCTTTACCTTATAAAAAACATCATTCTGAATATTATACTGTTTATAATCCAAAATTACCAAAGAAAGTTGATATTAATTTAGTTCATTCATTTGAACATACTTCTGTTGTTTGTTGTGTAAGATTTTCAAAAGATGGTAAATTCTTAGCAACGGGTTGTAATAAATTAACTCAAGTTTTTTCCGTTGAAACTGGTGATTTAGTTGCTAGATTAGCTGATGAATCATCTGCTTCATCAAATGGATCTTATGATACAGATACTGGTGATTTATATATTAGATCTGTTTGTTTTTCACCAGATGGAAAATTCTTAGCTACAGGTGCAGAAGATAAAATTATTAGAATTTGGGATTTAGCTACAAGAACAATTGTTAAATACTTAAAAGGTCATGAACAAGATATTTATTCATTAGATTATTTTTCAGATGGTTCAAAATTAGTTTCTGGTTCAGGTGATAGAACAGTTAAAATTTGGGATGTGTTTACTGGTCAATGCTTTTTAACTTTAACAATTGAAGATGGTGTTACAACTGTTGCTGTTTCACCTGATGGATCATTGATTGCTGCAGGTTCATTAGATAGAACTGTTAGAGTTTGGGATGCAAATAAAGGACATTTAGTTGAAAGATTAGATTCAGCTAATGAATCAGGTAATGGACATATGGATTCTGTTTATTCAGTTACATTTACTCATGATGGTAAACAAATTGCATCAGGTTCATTAGATAGAACAGTTAAATTATGGTCATTAAAAGATTTAATTAATAATAGATCTCAATTTGGTCAAAAATCAGGTGCTGTTTGTGAAGTTACTTATGTTGGTCATAAAGATTTTGTTTTATCAGTTTGTTGTACACCAGATGATGAATTTATTTTATCTGGTTCAAAGGATAGAGGTGTTATTATGTGGGAAAAAGAAACTGGTGAACCATATATTATGTTACAAGGTCATAGAAATTCTGTTATTTCTGTTGCTGTTTCACCTGTTATGACTCCAAAGAGAGGTGTTAATGGTGGTTATTTTGCAACAGGTTCAGGTGATTGTAAAGCTAGAATTTGGAGATGGGAAAGAATCTCACCTAATTAAAAGAACATTTAAAAACTTGTTTACTTTTTATTTTATTTTATTTTATTTTATTTTTAATTTAATTGTTTTTACTAAATTTGCTTGTTTTAATTTTCTCTGTTTTGAATTCTGTTACTTTATTTTTTGATTATGACTGCACAATTTTACATATATTTCTCATGATTATATTTTATAACTTTGGTATATTAGCTCTCTCTTTTTTTCTTTTGTTTTTGTTCTTCTTGCCTTATTCTCTTTTTTTTTTTGTTGTTATTGTTGCACTGTTCTTAATTAAATTACTTCTTCAGATTTTTTAAATTTTACTTTTTTATTAATAATAATTTATTATTATTGAACTTTTTGATTGATTTTATATTATATTTTTTGTGTTTATTTGTCTTTTTTGTTGTCTTTCTTTCTTTTTTGTTGTTGTATATCTGAAATTCTGTATTATCTTTGCCTATTTTACATAGTTATTTCTATTCTATTAAATATTATTTTATTACTTTCAAACAAAGTAAATCGAAAAAATATAAAGAAAAGTACCATATATAGCAGAAAAACAGCAGATTGGAGCTACGTTGTCAATTAAGTTGAATTAACAATGATTACAATTACAATTAAGGTGATCAAATCAAATTAATGAGATTTCAGCAAATTAAGTTGAAGAGTTTTCATCTTCCAATACTTCAATTCATCCACTAGCTTATTTGCAGTCGGCCATAATTAAATGTAGCATATACAGGAAA
Source organism: Ambrosiozyma kamigamensis (assembly GCA_030572235.1). Classification (NCBI taxonomy): domain Eukaryota; kingdom Fungi; phylum Ascomycota; class Pichiomycetes; order Pichiales; family Pichiaceae; genus Ambrosiozyma; species Ambrosiozyma kamigamensis. The sequence continues at coordinate 4,232 of JAJLZM010000480.1, forward strand.
GTTTAGAAGCCACGGCATGCACAGAAAAGTTAAGACCTTTACAACCACGTATGTACATTTTTAAGAATATTAAGTGACTAATATCTAGACAAAGACTTAGGAAATCAACATATGACTCCTTACCTTTACCTTCGATACTGTGAAGAATCAAACCCAAGCCCATTCCGGAATGAGTTTGTTGAGTTTGCTACCATTAAAAAATTTAAAGGATTTCAATACATAGTCAATCATGATAAAACACCAAACGAGTTGAAATTAATAATTTGGAAAATTGTATTCAATCAGGTACTTGAAATTGATACAATTCTCAAATTGATCAAACTGAATAATCCATCCTTAGAAGATACAAAAAGCTCAAATGATAAATACATTAAGAAGGAAAACAAAATAAATACATCAATTTCTAATGAGTTAAATAGTATGTTATGCAAAGTGAATTATTCAATGGAAGTTCAAATTTATAATTTTGGATCATTTTATGATCTATCCAGTTTTTGGGTCCCTATACTTATCAAGCACGGCCAACGTATATCATATGAAGATTTGGAATTATTTATTAGGTTTCTTGAAAAGCAAAAAAGCATAAAAAAACTTATCAGCATAAATGATATTCATCTGATCTATTATCGTAATTCTTGCAGAGGTAGTACAATTAAAGGAGATCCAAAATATCTTATTAAAAGATTTTATCAAATAACCAGAATGTATTCAAATGGTTCTAATAGTCATGAAAATTGGAAAATTGAAATGTTAACAAGGTTTAATTGTTTGAAATATGCTGGTATATTTGGTTTTGTAAATGCTGTCTCACGCCAAAGTAGCTGCAACACCAATAATATTACACAAGTAACAACACATGTTCCCTATTTACTTTCCAAGAAAGCAATAAATACTTTTGAAAGAATCATCAATGATTTCAAGAATTTGAAGATATTACTAATACAGTATGACCTACTTTTTGAAGATAACTCTGATATTAATTGTAAAGAACTAGTGGAATTTGTGCAATCAAATAAGCATCTTAAGCAATTTATTTTTAATAGTACTGATGTATTTTCAGAAAAGGAATTTCCCAAAGAACTTATATTTAAGTTATATCCAATCAAAGATCATTTTAGAAATTTAGGTTTATCTTTTATTCCTAATGTTGATTTTGATTATCTCAAATTACTATTAGAAAAAATAGATCCAAAGGAAATTAATTTACGATTCAAAAATACATCATGGTTCTTCAATAAATTGGTTAATGTTTCACTTGATACTTTGGAATGCAATTCACTTAAGATATTGAACGTCTCTTCATTTAATGGTTCAACAAAGTTAAACTTGCAATTCAATCATGATAGAAAAAAATTACCAAATTTGAATGAGTTGCATATTTATGATTTTAATATTCAAATATTAAGACTTGATATACCAGACGATATTGTTTTTGAAAAGTTAGACTTGATTGATTGCCATTTCGAAAATCCAGTTAAATTACCCAAATCAATCAAGTGTTTAGGATTATCTAGTTCATTTTTCAAACTTGAGAATAATGAAGGACTCAATTGTTTACTTGATTTGAGCATTACTTGGGTGATACGTGAGAATGCATTACTTTTAAATTTTATTAATTCTCTTAGAACCTCAGATATTAGGGAAGTAACTCTTTGTTATCTAAGTGAATTGAATGATGTAACTATAACCAGCTTACCAAAAGATGATGCTGGTGGAACTGATTTTCAATTAAAAGGTTCAGCGGACTTAGTTCGCTGGAAGCTTGTTTCTATTAAATCATTTAATAGAAATGCATCAATTTGGTTAATAACTTACATTATTGCCAAACAAATAATTAGAAGGACTTTTTCTCTACATAGATTCACTGGAGATCTTTTGCGGGAGTTTCAAAAAACTTAATATATGTGGTAATTTTAATTTTAAATATAATGTAAGTTCCAGAATAAGTGGTATAAGCACAGTATAAGTGTATATTAATAAAAACTATTAATTTAATGGTTGATGGCTTAATTAAACTCATACTTTAAGTCAAAAATTTATATATGGCGTAATGTTCTACTAATGAATTGACTAGACTAAAGAAACTTTTATATAGTTAACTATTGTAATGAAAACAAAGTGATGAGAAAGAGCACAATCATTATATAGTATTAATTTCAACTCGTTTGGTGTTTTATCATGATTAACTATGCATGCATTGAAATTCTTTAAATTTTTTAATGGTAGCAAACTCAGTAAACTCATTCTGTGATAGATTTGGATTTGATTCTTCACGATATTGAAGGTGAAGACACTTCCGAGAGTAAGGATGAACATTCATATGGTTATCTTCTGACTATTGTTCTCTATTTTTGCAATTCAGAAAAAAGATTGTTGTAAAACATTTCAAACATTTCTGTATACTAAGTACAGTAAATTGATGGCTTGTGTTTCGACTTTGAGACGCTCAATTTTTTTAATTTTTGACTTAGATAATTTCTTTTGTTTACAGCTTCGATTCTTATACAGGTTAAATGAATATTGATATTGAATTCATCTATTCTAGTATTTTAAGTTAAGAAAATTTCATTATAAATATAGCAATTTTTAAATATAAAAGAGAATAGAAAGAAGGAATAAGATTAAAGTAGTAATAATATATGCAAAGTAAAAAGCAAATCTAAGATAATAATAATAATAATATAAGTATTTTTTTTCAACTTTCTAAACAGAAATAAAGACAAATGAAGCAAAGTAATAAAGATAATCAATTAAATTATTAATTCTTTGGTAAACCAGTTGTTAAATCTAATAAACATTCATCAACAATTTGTGGGCCTTCACCAACTTTAGATAAAATAACTCTTGAAACTTCATTATTATTGAATGTAAAAGTATCTAAAATTGAATCAATATTTAAACCATTTAAGATTTCTAAATTATTTAAATTAGCATCTTCCCAACCTTGTAATTTACCAAAGATTTTATTAAATAAACCAAAAATGTATTTTTCATTTTCTTGTAAATAATAAATAACAGCATTTGGACCTGCATCAAATGTATAAGCAGCAATTAATTTACCTGCAGATTGATTTAATAAATTAACTAATTTAATGATTTTTTTAGAAGTATCATTAATATAAAAGATTGGAGGATAAGAATCTAAACAACATGAATGAAATGAATTTGAATCTTTTATAGTTAATTCAGCAAAACTTTCAAAATTTTTATTTAAAATTGCTTGTTTCATTTCTAAAAATCTTTTTGGAACGACATTATTAATTCTATAATTAAATAAATCTGATGTTTGAACAGTTAATTGCATACCTGAAGTTGAAGAAACATCTTTTTTATCATCACAAACAACTAAAACTAATGCTTTCATTTCAGGCCAAAATTCTTTTGATGCAATTTGAACAGCTAATGAATCTTCACCATCTAGTTGAGTACCCATTTCCCATGCAACATAACCACCAAATAATGATCTACATGCAGAACCTGAACCTTTTCTTGCAATTTTTGATAATTCAGATTGATTTTGTGGTAATTTATATAATTTTGCAATTGAATAAATTAAAGCAGCAAAACCAGCTGCTGATGAAGCTAAACCAGCAGCAGTTGGAAAATTATTTTCAGAAATAATTCTTAATTTAAATTCAGATAATTTAGGTAATGTAGGATCATTTATTTCTAAAGTTTGTCTTAATTTTCTTAAATCTTTTAAAACTGCTATTGTTCTTGATGTATTTATTGGATGTGGTTGTTTATTTAAATATAATAAATCTTCAGTAAATGTTGATGAACATGATGCAGTTGTTAAAGTTCTTAAATCATCTTGTGATAATGTAACACTGATTGATGAATTTGTAGGTAAATTTAATTGTGTGTCTCTTTTACCCCAATATTTCAATGTCTTTTATTTTAATTTAGTGGGTTAGTATTATACGAATGGATGAAATTTTGAAATAACATGATTGTAACTAATACATACAGCAATGTTGACTGGAGCAGTAACAGTAGCATGGTAGATTTGACCTTCACTCATGACTTAGTTGATGATTGATTTGAAGTGTTTTGTGACTAATTGTAATAAAGAATCAAAAAAAGGCATTTCTGTTAGTGAATTTTGAAATTAAACGAGAAATGAAAAAGAGAGGGCTCACAACCATTTTTTACTAGGGATTTTTACATAGCAAGAGGGAGTGGGCGTTTAGTGGGAGTATTGGAGGGTGGTAATAGAGAAGTGAGAATTGGAGAGTATTGTAGCTGTCTATAGGTGTATTTAGAGTGGTTACAGTGGTTCTGTAACTGTTTTATAGTCTGTATAGTTAAAGAGGTTGGCCAATAAGCCGCACCACTGTCAGTTTGAACGTCTTAGAGGCTTGATGGCGAGTGAAACTTTTTTGTTGAACTTGTTTTTTGTTCTTTGTTGTTGATCCTAAACAAAATATTCCGTACCATATCTTGGCAATATAAAGTCTTATAAAGTAGATGGGTGGATCATATTTCATCTGGAGGTTGTGACTTAGTGATCTCTTTGCAAAAAATGCCTTGAATTAGTCTTCTTTTAATACAATTTCTACAATTTTTGAATTTCAAGGTGGAACAAACAATAGAATTAGTGTAAAATAAGATGTTATGATCCAGCCATTTAAGTGAAACTAATGTTATAATCAAATAATTTTATATTACAGGTCTTCTCTGTTGTTTACATTAACCAGACAAATGCTCACTTTATTGATTAATTAGCTAGTGTGAACCACTGTGAAGTGATTTACTCGCCACTGTCACCAGAAGCTTTATTCATTGATTCTAGTCTTAGGTTTTAGTAATATGATATTTTCAAAACAACTGGTAAAATAGAATTGCTACCAGACTGAAGCATTGTTCAACAGGTTGTCTGTTGCATATCGTAGTCTTTTTTTGATGACAATAATATCATCACTGATTTATTGGATTGTACAGTATTGCATCTTTTTAATCAAACTCGGAGTCAATCCAGAGTATTATAAGAAATTCATAAAATCCTTGAATACAGTATATAGAAATTTGGTTTTATTTAATTAGTCGATCGATGTAGTAGTGATATGGTCACATTACATATCTATTAATTTCAATTCAAAAGCGTATTCACTATACTCAATCGGGTAACAATCTTACATCGATCAACTTACCAATATATTAAATTGACAATTAAAGCTTGTAATTAAATCTTAGTATACGTTCTCTCTTTTTTCAGAGGTCAAAGTTCAAGTTCAAGTCTAGGCTCTTCTCTTTTTAATACAACCTAGATAGATTACTATTATTTGGGTATATCGGTAATCGGGGTTCAGGAAGTATGAATTAGAAGGCTTACATAGGTTAACGTTATAACGTTAAAATCAATGCCATCTATTAACGTTTTTTGATCCGATAAATACAGACGTTTAAAAAGACAGTTAATTTTATAAGAAAGAATCAAAGATATATCATTTAAATCGATAATGAAACAATGAAACGAGGATTTCTGGATGAAGGGTCTTCTACTGTTATGCATGTATTTATAGACAGTCCATTTAAGTCCGTGAATGTTTATATAACTCTAAATTGATGAAGGGTTCAACTTGTTCAAGAAACTCGATCCCTTTTTCGAAATAGGGTCTATTTTCGCTTAGTTAAAAACATTAGAATGAAATAATTATCCGAATTATCTACGGGAAATGGTATGCCTGTTTTCGGTAATTGGAATGGATGGATATCCACTTATGTAGTTTGGTAGCTTAATGATGACAGACTCTTACTGAATCTTGGAAATGATGAGTTTGTGGAGTTGGTGAAACATTTAATCAGTGAAGCTTCTCACGACGAATTGAAGGGTCCTTGAAAGCGAAACAAGCTGCTTATAATTACAATTAAATATACATACTGTTTTATTCAAAACATGAACCCTTCTTATTATACGTATACTACTTTCCATCCATCGACGTTGTTAACTCCTTCCGTTGTATTTGAATCCTTTTTCTCTGTTTTTTCTCGCTCAACGTGCAATTGAAAAAAGTTAAAAAAATAAAACAAACAAAAACCAAGAATCAAGATTAAAGAACCTCTTCTAAGCACGTATCTTTACAGCACCCAACTATATTACAGCCAATGGCAGCATGATAATTCAACTCCTTAGGTCTTGATTTGCCTCACATGCATTACAGACACGCTGATGATACCTTATAACAATTAGATACTCTACAAAGATATTCATGTTACTCAATTTACATGTCTTGCTGGCACAACTTACTACAACGACTAGCCACTTCAAACTTCAAACTACAAACTATCACAACAACTCATCATATGCATATTCATAGTTATCAACTTATTATACCCTTCAACTGAGAGATGGCTGTAATGCAAACTCTAAGTACCAACTTACAGATTGATCGGAAAGATAATCATAATTATTTAATTAATTATTTCCAATTATATAATTTAATTTAATTAATTTAATTTAAATATATTTCTACATTTTCTACTTTAACATATATAACCAATGGAACCTCAATAATATTTAATATTCATTCACATTTAATCAAACATATTGGAAAATTGTTGTTATATTTTCTTTGGTACAGCCAAAGTGTTGAAACTAATTATTTCCATTTCCATTTCCAGCCATCCATCTACGCCAAAATATACAAATTGATCGATATCTTTTTCAAATCTATGATCATTCTGGACCATCTTGGCAAAATTTATTCATTTAACTCGGGATACAAAATATATAGGGACCAAATAAATCTATCGAAAAAAAAGAAATGAAACTAGTTCTATATAATATACGAATTTCCACATTTTCAATAATGTTTTTCATTACAGCTTATTTACCACCATAAATTCTTTTTGATTACAAACTTTCCCAGAACATCTTTCAATCTCAATTCATCAAATTTGATTATATTTGAAATCTAAATTTCCAATAATATATCACTATCATGAAGATTTCTAGGTTATTGGCTCCCGTTGGGTTAGCTTTAACCGTCGTTCAAGGTTATACTTTAGTCATTTCAAGAGATGGAGCTATTTTCTCAAAAACATTAACAGCTAAAGCTGCTTATGCTACCATCTATGATAACTACTCCAATTTAAAAGTTTACACTGTTGGTGATTCTGCTGGGTCATGTGCATTTTATGATGACTGTTCCACAAGTTCTTCAGCTACTAGTTCATCAAGTTTATCTAGTTCATCTGTTACAACTACTTCCAGTTCCTCCAGTTCATCTAGCTCATCAATTGCAACTACTTCCAGTTCCTCAAGTTCATCTAGTTCAACTACTTCTTCAAGTTCTTCAAGTTCCTCAAGTTCTCCAAGTTCATCAAGTTCCTCAAGTTCCTCAAGTTCATCAGTTGCAACTACTTCAAGATCATCTACTTCATCATCAATCTCCACAACTTCCACTAGTTCTTCCAGTGCTTCATGGTACACTCTTGTCATCTCAAGAGATGGTGCTATATTCTCAAAGACTTTAACTGCTGAAGCTTTCTATGCAACTATTTATGATGGTTATTCAAACTTGAAAGTTTACACCTACGGTGATACTGCTGGTTCATGTTCATTCTATGGTGATTGTTCTACAAGTTCTTCAGTTGCTGCTACTTCATCCAGTTCATCAGTTGCAACTACTACAAGTTCATCTAGCTCAAGTTC
>JAJLZM010000481.1:0-11584 GCA_030572235.1 Ambrosiozyma kamigamensis
TATATAATTTAAGTGATGGTGAAGTAATATTCAGGTAATAGAATGGTGAATTATCATTGATTTTGTAGAAAAAAAGGTCTTTTTACTCCTCTTTTGTATGTATTTTGAATCTTTTGATACAAAAATAAACGCCTTTAACATTTTTCAATTATTCTTCTTCTTCAGCAAAACTGGACGTTAACTGAAATCAATTCAAATCTATGTCTGGTATACAAGAAGATCTAGCAAGACTAGATACTTATTTAGATATCACAACTAAATTACCAAAAGATTTGAAATTACTCGTCATTGGATTCACATTATCAAGGATTGATCTTAGGTTTGAACATGATGACTATTTAAAATATTTAAAAATGATTCCAAATAATGAATTAACAATTACAATAAGATCAGATGAATGGGCTAAAGTGAATGTTCTTCTTATATCATCATATTATACCTATTTTACAATTGAAGAAAAAAAATTAAATAAATGTGAACAATTCTTAAATTCATTACCAATTAAAAGATTAATTGTTGAAGAAGATATTGAAAAATCTGAATGGGTTATTAAATTATCTGAGAGATGTAAAGAATTAATAATTATCAAATTAACAGATCTTTCCAAAGTTTCTTATTTACCTTTAGAAAAAACAACTGAAATTTATGATTTTGATTGTTTTGCTCCAGCAATGGCATCATTTATTGATAAACTTGATACAACTTTTAAAAATGTAAAGTATATGTCATTGGTTTTAGAAATGAATAAATATATGTTAGATGCTTCAATTCCAGAAAGGTTTCCTGAATTATTAGGTTATTTACCACAATTTGATCATTTAAAAATGACTATAAATTTACCACCAAAGTTACTTGCTAGACAATTATTATTTCCCAAATTTCCCAAAATTGAAGTTTTTATTGACTCATTTTCAGATGCAGATATGAGAAGTCAAAATGTGAAACTTTTAAAAATAATGACTTTAGGTTATTTACTTAGCAAATCATCTAAGAAATCAATTAAAATTTTACCAACCATTCGTAAAATTGAATGTTATCAATTAATAGAAGCTACCGATTTAGTTGAAGAACGTTTTGTTAGTGATACATTAAAAGTAATGATAATCAAAGTGAAAAATGTTTTTAAGTGTGATTTCAGTAAATTGAAAAACTTAAATGATTTAACAATTGAATGCAATGAGATTGATCTACAATCAATTCGTACAATTCCTGAAAAGGTTACAGATCTAGTATTAGATTATCAGAAACTAAAAGTTCCAAAAAAGAGAAAAGTTAAGGTTAAATTGCCAATTCAATTACAAAAATTTACATTAAGCCATCCTGAATTTTTAAAACATTTGGATCTTACACCTTGTTACAACATTAATACGTTTGACCTGACAGTTCCAATTGACACTGCATTTCCAATTAATGAAGACCATCCATTATGGTGTCGTTTATCATCTAGTTTGAGAAATATGCATATTACATTTACTACTGCTACCAAAAATTATAATTTGAAATATATTTTTGGTGTCACATTAGGTAAGAATTTGAAAAATGTTCAAGCTATTTTCAGCACAGAAGGTACAAGTCTAAGGATTTTTGCTACTGATAGAGAAGAAATTGGAAGCTGTATGTGTCATATTGCACTTAAAACTGGTGTTTCTATTAGAATTCAAGGTGTTGAAACTTCTAATAGAATAATCTGTGTAGACGGTAGTTACATGTATTTTAGGGAAAGTGGTAAGAATGATGAAGTTTTTACATTAATGGGAAAAGGTAAAGGTCTGGTTTTAGCTAATCCTTCATAGTATTTTATAGCATTTTTTCATTTTATAGTAGTTGAAATACTTTGTCGGCAATATCTCGGCAAAAACGATATTCGCATTTCAAAATTTTTCAAAATTTTTCAAATTTTTTGATTTTTAAAACTTATAACACGTACTAGTTTTCTAAAATCATTGATTTCACTTTAAAATGTCTGAAACACAAGAAGAACTAGCAGGATTTGACACTTACCTAGACATCACAACAAAGCTACCAAAAGAATTAAAGTTACTCATCATTGGATTCACGTTATCACAAGTTGATCTTAGATTCAAATACAATGATTATTTACAATACATGAAAATAATTCCAAATAACGGATTAACAGTCAGAATTACAACAAGTCCAGCTCCTGGATTAATCCAATACTATATATCATCTTACTATTTATTCATCACAATTGAACAAGAAAGCAAATTAAAAAATTATGGAAAAATGATAAATTCATTACCAATTAAAAAACTATGTGTTGAAGAAGCTGCTGTTAGATATACTTGGGTGTCTCCACTATCTAAAAGATGTGAACAATTTGTAATTTATAATTTAACAAATCTTTCAAACTTTTCACATTTACCATTAGAAAAAACAGTTGCAGTTTTTAATTGTGATTGCTTCTCTCCTGCAATGGGGCTATTTGTTAATAAACTTGATACAACTTTTAAAAATGTTAAATATATCTCATTGATTTTAGGAATTGATGAATCTATAATGACAATGAACACAGAAAACATTGTCGGAGTATTACGTCATTCATCACAGTTTAATAAAGTAAAAATTTCATTAGAATTACCACCTATGTTTCCTTTACTTGCAAGTGCATTAATGTTTACTGAGTTTCCTAAAATTGAAGTTATTATTCCTTCATTTTCTGATGAGGAAATGACACCTAAATTAATGTGTCTTTTGAAAAAAATGACTTTAGGTAACTTTTCAAGTGAAACTAAAAAATCAATTAAGACTTTACCAAAAATTAGTAAAATCAATAGTTATGAATTAGAAGATGCTAGAAATTTGGATGAAGAAACCTTTGTTAGTGATACATTAAAATCAGTGAAACTGGAAGTGAATAACGTTTTTAAATGTGATTTTAATAAATTATTAAATTTAAGTAAATTAACTATTATATGTGATGAAATTGATCTTCAGTCAATTCGTACAATTCCTCAAACAGTTAGAGATTTGAAATTAGATTGTAAGAAAGTAATAGCACCAAAGAATAGAAAAGTTAAAGTCAAGTTACCATATTATTTAGAAAGGTTTACATTAAGTCATCCTGAAATATTAAAATATTTGGATTTTAAACCATGTTCCAATATTGATTGTTTTACTTTAACAGTTCCAATTGATGAAGCCTTTCCAATTAACGAAAACCACCCATTGTGGAGTCATCTCTCATACAGTTTGAGAAGTATGAATGTTATATTCTATACAGATTCACATAATTATAATTTGAAATATATTTTTGGTATGACATTAGGTAAAAATTTAGGAAATCTTCTAATTCATTTTGCAACAGAAGATACAAATCAATTAATCATTGCTACTGATAGAGAAAAACTTCATGATTATAAACCTTTAATCAAAGATCATAAAGGTGTTGTTATTTTAATTGAGGATGTTCAAAAAACAAATAGGATAGTTCTTATAAATGGTAAATACATGTATTTTACAGAAGATGGTAAGAAGGATGAAGTGTTTGGTTTTGCTGGTATTGGAAGAGATACTTCTGGTGTGACTTTAAGTCATCCTTCATAGTAGGTTTTTATTTTTATAGCATTTTATAGGATTTTACAGTAATAAAAATTTTAAGTACAAAATTGATATTCGGTGTGATTCGGTGCAATTTTCGATTTTCGATTTTTTTTGATTTTTTTGATTTTTAACCTATATAAAATTGGATCTTGTTATCATCAAATTCAATTGATTTCATTATACAATGTCTGAAACACAAGAAGAGCTACCAGGGCTAGATGCATACATAGATATCACATCACAATTACCAGAAGATTTAAAACTACTCGTCATTGGGTTCACATTAGCAAGAGTTGATCTAAGATTCAAATACGATGGCTTTTTGAAATATTTAAAAATAATCCCAAATAATGGATTAACAATTAAAATAGAATTTAATCATATGGCTAAGATGAATGGTTTTGTTGTATCCTCATATTATTTTTATATATTAATTGAAGAAAAAAGATTAGTTCAATATGAAAAATTAATTAATTCATTACCAATTAAAAAATTAATTATTGAAGAAGGTGTTAAATCTAATTGGGTTTCAAAATTATCTAAAAAATGTAAACAATTAGCTATTACTAAATTAACTGATCTTTCAAAAGTTTCACATTTACCACTAGAAAAAACAGTTGCAGTTTATGATGTTGATTGTTTTTCTCCAGCAATTGCATCATTTGTTGATGAACTTGATACAACTTTTCAAAATGTTAAATATATTTCATTAATTATGCAAATGAGTAGATTCATGTTAGAAATGAAAACCGAAGAAAGATATCTTGATTTACTTGGTTATTTACCTCAATTTGATAAATTGAAATTAACTTTAAAATTACCACCTATGTATCCTTTACTTGCAAATACATTAATGTTTACACAATTTCCTAAAATTGAAGTTATAATTGATTCATTTACTGATAAGGAAATGACACCCCAATTCATGAGTCTTTTAGAAAGAATGACATTAGGTAATTTTGCTAGTGAAGCTAAGAAATCAATTAAAACTTTATCAAAACTTCGTAAAATCAATAGTTATATGTTGAAAGATAGTACAGATTTAGATGAAGAAACTTTTGCTAGTGATACATTGCAAAGTCTTACAATTAAAGTTGATAACGTTTTCAAATGTGATTTTAGTAAATTAAAGAATTTAAATAAATTAGGAATTATTTGTGATGAAATCGATCTTCAGTCAATTCGTACAATTCCTGAAACTGTTAGAGATTTAAGATTAGATTGTAAAAAATTGAAGGTTTCAAAAAATAGAAAAGTTAAAGTTAAATTACCAAACCAATTAGAAGACTTCACATTGACTTATCCTGAAATTTTAAAACACTTGGATTTTAGACCTTGTTCCCATATTAATTCATTTGATTTATTTGTTCCAATTGATAAAGCATTTCCAATCAATGAGAATCATCCATTATGGAGTCGTCTCTCACCTACTTTGAGAAGTATGAATGTTATGTTTACTACAGATACAAAAGATTATAATTTGAAATATATTTTTGGAATGACATTAGGTAAAAACTTAGGCAATGTTCAAATTCTTTTTAGAACAGAAGGTACTGGTCAATTACTTATTGCTACTGATAAAGAAAAAGTTCCAAATTATAAACCTTTGATTAAAGAACATAAAGGTGTTGTTGTTCTAATTGAAGATGTTCAAAGTACTAATAGAATATTCCCTTCAAACGGTAAATTCATTTTTTTCAGAGGAAATGCTCAAAAGATGGGTGATGTCTTTGGTTATGTTGGAAGACAATCTTCTGGTATGTTTTTAGAACATAGATAGATAGTTTAAGTAGTTTGTAACTGATTATTATAGCATTTTATAGCAAAACCGGAACACTTTCGGATATTCCAAATATTTTCGGATTTGAGAATTCAACTTTTTTAAAAACAACAACTCATCTAATTCAACTTTTTGTACTATCCAATGTCTGAAACACATGAAGAACTACCAGATTTTGGTACATACTTAGACATTACAAGTAAGTTACCAAAAGAATTAAAGCTACTTATCATTGGATTCACATTATCAAGAGTTGATCTTAGGTTTAAACATGATGATTATTTAGATTACTTGAAAGTTATTCCAAACAATGGACTAAGAATTGAAATTTATACACATAAGACTACCAAAATGACTAATTTTACAATATCATCTTATTGTTTCTATATTTCAATTGAAGAAAAAAGATTAATTAAATATGAAAATTTATTAAAGTCATTGCCAATTAAAAAATTAATTATTGAAGAAGATGTTAAAAAATCTAAATGGGTTACAAACCTCTCTAAAAGATGTGAACAATTGGTAATTAACAAGTTAACAGATTTTACAAAAGTTTCTCATTTACCGTTAGATAGATTAGTTGCAATTTATAGTTTTGATTGTTATGCGCCTGCTGTGGAATCATTTGTTGATAAACTTAATACAACTTTTAAAAATGTTAAATATATTTCACTAGTTCTGGAAATGAGTAAATTTATGATGGAAATGGAAACTGATGAAATTGAATTATTAGAATGTTTACCTCAATTGGATAACTTGAAATTAACTTTAAAATTACCACCAGTGTATTCTTTATATGTAAATGCATTAATGTTTACTGAATTTCCTCAAATTGAGGTTGTTATTTTCTCATTTTCCGATAAAGAAATGACACCTAAATTTATGAGTCTCTTAAAAAAAATGACTTTAGAAAATTATGTTAGTGAAGCTAAGAAGTCAATTAGGATTTTACCAACAATTCGTAAAGTCAATACTTATCTATTACGAGATGCAAAAGATTTAGAAGAAGAAAGTTTTGCTAGTGATACATTAAAAAGAATGGCAATGACTGTGAAAAACATTTTTAAATGTGATTTTAGTAAATTAACAAATTTAAGTCATTTAACTATTAACTGTGATGAAATTGATCTTCAATCAATTCGTACAATCCCTCAAAGAGTTATAGAATTAAGATTGAAATGTAAGAAATTAAAAGTTTCAAAAAATAGAAAGGTTAAAGTAAAATTACCATATCAATTAGAAAAGTTTGCATTAAGTCATCCTGAAATATTAAAATATTTGGATTTTAGACCTTGTTACAATATCAATACATTTGATTTGACTGTTCCAATAGATACAGCCTTTCCAATTAATGAAAATCATCCATTATGGAATCGTCTATCATCCAGTATAAGGAACGTGAATATTATATTCAATACAGATTCAAAAGATTATAAATTAAAATATGTTTTTGGTATGACCTTAGGTAACAGTTTAAGAAATATTAATCTTCTTTTAAGAACTGAAGGCACAGATCAATTGATTATTGCTACTGATAGAAAGAAAGTTCCAGATTATAAAGCTTTGATCAAAAATCATAAAGGTGTTGTTATTTTAGTTCAGGATGTTCAAAGTACTAATAGAATATTTCCTTCAAATGGTAAATACATGTATTTTAGAGAAAGTGGTAAGAAGGATGATGTTTTTGGATATATTGGAATACAATCTTCTGGTATGATTTTATCACATTAGAAGTATTAGAAATATTAGAAATATTTTATAGCATTTTATAGCATTTTAATGATTTTATAGTAAATTAAGAAGTCGGCATTTATTCGGCAAAAAAAAAGTCCGCTTTGAATTTTCAATTTTTTTTCAATTTTTCAATTTTCATTTTTTTTTCACCTAAAAACCATCAAATTCACTATACAATGTCTGAAGCTCAAGAAGAATCATCAGCACTAGATAAATATTTGGAGATCACAACAAAATTACCAAAAGATTTGAAATTACTTATTATTGGATACTCAATAGCTAGAGATGATCTTAAGTTTGAAAATGATGATTATATAGAATACATAAAAATGATTCCAAATAATGGATTAACAATAAGAATCATATTATATGATGGTTATCCTAGATCAAACTATTATATTATCTCATCTTATTATCTTCGTATTCCAATTGAAGAAAAAAGATTGTATGTACATGAAAAATTATTAAATTCAATACCAATTAAAACATTAATTATTGAACAAGAAGTTGATGAAACTGAAAGGGTTTTAGAATTTTCAAAGAAATGTGAACAATTAATTATCAAAAATTTAACAGATTTTTCAAAAGTTTCTTATTTACCATTAGAAAGATTAGTTGCACTTTATAATTTTAATTGTATTGGATCTGCAATGAAAAAATTTGTTAATGAAATTCAAACAACTTTTAAAAATGTTAAATATATGTCATTAGTTTTGCGAAATGACAACTGTTGTGGATGTGGTGGAATATCAGATAAGAAATATCTAGACTTGTTAGGTTATTTGCCTCGATTTGATAGATTGAAGTTAATATTAGAATTACCAGCATATTATGATTTATTTGCTGATCAATTGATATTTACCAAATTTCCAAAGGTTGAAGTTGTTATAAGGGCATTTTCTGATGCAGAGATGATACCTGAATTCATGGGTCTTTTAGGGAAAATGACTCTAGGAATTTATTCTACTAAATTAGCTAAGAAATCAATTGAAATTTTACCAACCATTAGGAAAATTGATAGGTATATGTTAGAAGAATCTATAAATTTAATTGAAGAAACCTTTATCAGTGATTCATTACAAGAATTACATTTCAAAGTGAAAAATGTTTCTAGATGTGATTTTAGCAAATTAAAGAATTTAACCAAAATAACTATCAATTGCAATGAAATAGACCTTCACTCGATTCGTACAGTTCCTGAAACAGTTAGAGACTTCACATTAGAATGTAAGAAATTGAAAATGCCAAAAAATAGAAAACTTAAAGTTAAATTACCAAATCAATTAGAAAACTTTACATTAAGTTATCCTGAAATATTAAAACACTTAGATTTTAAACATTGTTGCAATATTTATTCAATTACATTATATATTCCGATTGATAAAGCATTACCAATTAATGAAAATCATCCATTATGGAGTAGTGTGTCAACTAGTTTAAGAGAGTTGAATATTATATTTACTACAAATGTGATGAATTATAAATTGAAATATATTTTTGGCATAACATTAGGTGAAAATCTAAAAAATGCTAATTTACTTGTTAGAACAAAAGGTACAGGTCAATTAATTGTTGCTACTGATAGAAAAAAAGTTCCAAATTATAAATCTTTTATAAAAAGTCATAAAGGTGTTGTTGTTCTAATAGAAGATGTTCAAAGAACTAATAGGGTGTTTCCTACATGTGGTAAATTCATTTTTTACAGAGAAGATGAGGATCATGATGGTTTTAGATTTGTTGGTAGACAGTCTAAAGGGTTGTTTTCAAAACATAAACCATAGATAGTATTTAGGATTTTATATAGGATTTCCGATTTTTTATAATACTTTTTATAGTAAATCGGGGTTTTTCCGCAAATGTCAGAAACTCCGCAACTATTCCTGCGACATTTTTATCGAGGATTTTAAAGATTAACAAAGCATGGGACAGTGTGACACGTAGAAACAGATACCGTAGAAACAGATACTTTAGAAGGTGGTATTTCTTCATGTTGGGATATATTTAAAGACTATATCACATCATTAATTTCAACTTGAAGCACAAGATATTAATTCAATATGTTATCAAGAACAACAAGCAATCTGTTATCTAGAACAACAAGCAGACAGAGTAGAAAGCTATCTTACAAGAAATCAAGAGCTTTAAGTGGTTTTGCTTTTGAAGACTCAAGACCTATGCTAGATCTGCATCCTGATTCTTTATTACAATATGAAGATGAAAACCCTTTGGTGAATGATAATTCAAGTAGTATTTTAACTTATCATGCTGTTTCAATATCTGATAATGAAATAAGTACGAGTGATATTGAAAGTTGTTCTAATTATAATACTACTGGTACTGCAGATGAAGAATTTAAAGTTGTTATATCTGATTTCAAAGTTAGAGTTATTGCTGGTTGTTTATTTGCAAATGTTTTTCTTTCAAGTCTTGATTCAACAATGGTTGCAACTCTTTTAACAGTTATGGCTTCTGATTTAAACGAAATGTCTAATATATCATGGGTTGTTACAAGTTATTTATTATCTTCAGCTGCATTTCAACCTTTATTTGGTAAATTATCAGATGTGTTTGGTAGAAAAGTTATTGTTTCAATTTGTACATTTTTATTTTCAATTGGTTGTTTTATTTGTGGAGCTTCTAATGATTTCTGGTTTTTAGTTGCTGGTCGTTTCATTGCAGGTATTGGAGCAGGTGGATTAGGAATCATGTCTTCTATTACATTAAGTGATCTAATTCCAATGTCTAAAAGAGGTATGTATCAAGGTTATATTAGTCTTTCATATCAAACAGGAGCTGCTTCTGGATCTCTTATTGGAGGATTCTTTCAACATTATTTTGGTTGGAGAATGGCTTTCTTAGTTCAAGTTCCATTATCTTTATTATCTGGTTTAATGATTCAAATATTTTTCAAATTACCTGAAGGTGCTCCAGGTACAGGTTTAAAAGGCTCATCAGTTTGGAAAAAGATTAAAGGTTTAGATTGGATTGGTACTTTGTTAATGGTTTCATCTATTTTCATTTTATTGATTGCTGCATCTATTGGAGGTCAAGAAGTTGATTTTAATAGTACCACTTTTAAAAGTTTGATGGGTGCTGCTATTATTGGACTCATTGTGTTTTATATCTATGAAACAAGAATTGCAGCAGAACCTGTTTTACCAATGTCTATGTTAACAACTAATAAAACCGTTTTCTATACATCAATTGGAGGATTCTTTTTAGAAGTTACAGCAACTGGATTATTCTTTTATTTACCATTTTATTGGAATAGTGTTAAGAATTTAACTCCTTTAGAAGCTGGTGAAAGATTAATACCTAGTTTTTTCACAACTTCTATTTCATCATTAAGTGCTGGATATGCAGTTCAAAGAACTTTACAAACAAAAACTCCTTTATATTGGTCATCAATTTTAATTATTTATGGTTCTTATTATGTTCTGAGATCAACTATTAATGATCCACCATTTAAAGATTTTATTATTAGAATTCCATTTACTTTTGGAACTTCTGCAAATTTCAATTTTATTTTAGTTTCATTAGTTGCTTCTGTTTCAGGTGCTGAACAAGCTTTAGCAACATCAATTCAATATGGTTTTAGAGCAACAGGTTCAACATTAGGTGCTTCACTTTGTTCAGCAGTTTTAGAATATGCTTTAAGATTTTATTTAAATAAAAATTTTAATAATTTAACAGATATTCCAGACGAATTTAAAGATAAATTAGATTTAATTAAATCAACTGCATTAGGTGATCCAAAGTATGCTTTTGATAGGGCTCCTGAATTCTTTAAAAATACAATCATCAATTCATATGATTCTGCATGTCACTCTGTTTTCTTCTTCATTTTTGTCAATGCAGTGATTACTGTTATTTTAGCTTTATTAACACCAAATCATTATTTAGGTTAATCAGTTATAAATATTGAGAGGTTAAAGATACACACATATAGTAACTAACCTTGTCTTTTGAGTTTCATAATTTGCGTTTCTTTGATATAGCATTCCTTTTTTTGCATAGATAATTCATTTTGTACTACCACATTCTCTATTCCCTTTTTAATTTAGAAATTAGAATACTGCATATGTTGTTCAACAACTAGTTTCATTTTTACATATATGGTTGCCTTTATTTTTTGTTGTCATTTAATACTTAATATAAATTTCCACTTAAGCGAATCAATTATTCAATGATTTTAAACACTACTAAAATTTAACTATCTAGCAGCTTGTTTCCATCATAGGCATTTGTTTTGTAGTCTCTCTTTTCGAGTCTTTCGTAGTTTTAACTATAGATCGATTATCTTCTTTCTTGCGATTTCGGATAAACTTAAAAAACGCGATCGGTCTCGGAATTACTGACCTGCATCTTGTGCATCTGATGCATGCATTCAATTTTATACCACTATAATTAATTAAATCGCGAGTCGCGAACATGCGCGATCATGTAATCTTAATCGCGAAACCTTGAGAAAAATATATAGCACTTATTATCTGCTTACGTAAGACACGC
>JAJLZM010000482.1:0-11562 GCA_030572235.1 Ambrosiozyma kamigamensis
ATTCAACAACAGCCAAGATTAATGATAATTCAGTATATGAGTAATTCTTTTTAGGTGGAACAAATTCAACTTTTCCATTGTTATCAATTTTAAAGAATCTATTAAAACAGTCCATTAAATGTGTTATATCAACAAATCCATTGTATAAAAGATCATTCAAATGATTTCTAAAATAGATCAATCTTTCTACTAAAGCATTGAAATTAGGAACTAATGATAATTCAATCAAATTTAAAATTTCTTGTAATGGTGGATCACCGCCGATTAATGATAATAAATTAGGTGTTGGACCATGAATTGATTTCCAAGCTCTTCTTTCAGTACCAAAAAAGTTCTTTAACGAAGAAACAATATTGAAACAGAATTGATTATTACCAAATCTTTCACGATTAGTGGCACTTAGCATAACTGTAACTCTTGAAAGTGGGCCGGCAAAAGATGTTCTGCTTTCTTTTCTAACAATTGAAAATGATTTAATTGATTTGATCTTCATATCAAGAATATTTTTTGAGACAACGGTATTATCACTGGAGTCTGATAGTTTGATACGTTTGCTTGAAGTGTTCTCCGATCTATCATTTTGAGGTTCTCTCCTGACTATTTTGGTATCATAATCATAAGTACATGTGTCTATTAGATGTTGTGATTTTGAGCAACTAGAACAAGGTGATCCTTTATCACAGCGGATTTTTCTCCGTTTGCAGTTATAACAGACCAATGAATGTCTGTTTCTCTTCTTAACTAGGGTAGGACCTGAAGAACTCATGAGCTTCAGCTCTTGATTTGTTTAAACTTCTGATTAATATTGTTGTTTTTGTTTTTAGAAATAAGTTTGAGCTGTTGAGCCGCTATTCCGTTTCTCTGCACGCAGAGCCACAAAAGGGAGGAACTAGCGGCTTGAT
The DNA here is from genome assembly GCA_030572235.1 of Ambrosiozyma kamigamensis. Taxonomy (NCBI): domain Eukaryota; kingdom Fungi; phylum Ascomycota; class Pichiomycetes; order Pichiales; family Pichiaceae; genus Ambrosiozyma; species Ambrosiozyma kamigamensis. Next base: position 903 of record JAJLZM010000482.1, read on the forward strand.
GGCGCTATTTCTATTTGTGTAATTTGGAGTTGTTTAATCATTTTATATTTACAAACAAAAGAATAATCAAAAAGTAATTGTATATAACTGTGCAATCAAAAACGTGAATATATATATATAATTAATTCTCTAGTTATAAAACTATATGGTATTTTGATTGTTGGATTCATCAAGCCAATTAAAACTATTAAACCACGACATCGGTTCTTGATCACTAAAGAGACTATTTAATAAGTCATCAATATTATTTGTAGTAACATCTATAGGAATTCCTGAATCTACAAAATCGACTTTCATTTTCTTGGAAATTAACAGCTTGGTCTTTTCAAACACATCTTCAAGTTTAATCTCTCCTTTAACAAAAAGTGGTTTTAATTCAATTATTGAATCAGCAAAGCATGAAAATAGAGAAATCATTTTAAAAATACCAACAGAACTATAATTTTCTGTAAAAATTTTATATTTACCAAAAACCGTTTGAAATTCACATAAAAACATTGTAAGTTCTAATGGATTGTTATAAAAGGTTATTAAGTCGTTGTAATTCTCATTATTAAATATATCGTCTTCAAATTCAAAAGACATGGATGATTCTAATTCATTGTAATTAGGTAATTTGGTTTTATGAGTTTGGGTGGTACTAAATGTGGAATCAGTTGGAACTGATAATTTATCCTTATAAACAAACTTAAAACTAGAAGCTACAATATAATTTAATAAAGTTGGATAAACAGCTTTTGTGATTGTTGATTTAAGATAAGCTAAATATTTCAATTTTTGATTACCAAAGACAGTTTCTTTATCACAAAATTCTTTAATCAAACTCCATACAAAAACTGTAGTAATTAAAGTTTCAATTTCATAGAATTTGGATTGATCAGACATAAGTTTTATTGTTTCAACAGTTATGTATTTTTCAGGATATATATGCTTTTTTGAGAATAGATCACTTAAATATGAGTTCAAACTACTAATTATTTTAATTATTTCAATCTTAATTTTAATTTTATGGGCCAATGAATCAAATAAAGAATGATGAACTTTTTTAGATGGAAATAATAAGTCTTTGAATGATCCTAATGAATTAAAAATATGTAATGATTTCTTTCTCAATGCTATAACATCATTTAATGAAATTGGTTTAACTGAATTGATCAAATCAGAAGCTTCTCTTAGTAGATTTGTAAATATTGTTAAATCAGAAGCATCTGGAGTTGAAGATCCTAAACAATCACTATAATTTTCATCTACTGATAAAGGAATCGCCCAAGTGAATGAATAATAAGCATCTTGCATCTTTAAGTAAGCCCATAAAGTTCTCCAGTTGTCATTAGATAGTTGATACGATGGCAAATAATGATGGAAAATGGTATTAAAATCATATAACATTGTTGGATCTTTATGTAATCCAACTCTATATGCTAACTTTAAAGAATCATTAATAGCATATCCTGATTTTGCCTCATCCATACTATCACATTGTGTTAATGAATAGGAAAGGCAATTATCTTGGATTATTAGAAGAGCAGTTATAGCAGAAAAAGTTGGTTTTCTAGAGTATTTAGATAATGCTAAAGTTGAACTAGATAATTTTCTAACTGTACTAATTTCATCAATACTAAGTGAACTTTGAAAAACAGCTGATGGATCATATGAAGAAAACAAAGTTGAGCACTCAACTATTGAAAGAATTAATGAAAGTTCTACCAAAATATGATTCTTTTGAGGTTTAACAAATTTAAAAGTAGTATTAGAACTCTTTTCAAAAAATATATCAAAACATTGTATTACATGATCCATATCCACAAAATCAAAATATAGTAAATTGTTTAAATGATCTTTAAAGTATACTAATCTTTCAAATAAAGCATTGCAACAAGGAACTAAACAAGTTTCAATATCTGAATAAACACTGTCTTCATTGGGGGTAGCATTGATTAAAGAAGGTATGTCTGTTGTAGGCCCATGAATCGATTTCCATGTATTTCTTTCTCTATCTGCCAAAGTTTTAAGTGTTGTAAACGTTTCTGGTCCAACTACCTTTTCAATTGCTAAGAATTTTGAAATTGGTCCAATTAATGCAACTTTACCTTTCTTTTTCAATAATTTAAATAATTTGATTCCTGGTAATTTTAAATCCAAAATTGAAGTAGTAGTAGCATTTGCAATTGTTGAAGGATTGGTGCTATCATTGTTGATTATATGATTTCCTTTCCTAAAAAGTTCTTCTAAGGCAAATAATCTTGCTTTTAATTCAGAAACATCATCAGTTGAACTGGAATCAATTGAAGGTTGAGCAGAGGAAGTGGTAGAAAGTTTCAGGTTTGCTGTAGGTTTAGGTGATGTATTGGATAGCCTTCTCTTTTTAGTACCATTTATACCATAATGACATTGATCTGTGGAGTCTGATTTGATACAATTTGCACAAGGTTTGTTTCGGTCACAACGAATTTTTCTTTTCCTACAGACTGAGCACGCAAGAGATGGTCTGTTTCTTTTAACTGGTGGTCTCTCAACATTGGGGAGACTTGTACTATCTTTAGACATTGTATTTATCTTTCTTGTCTTCATGGAGGTTGAAAAAGATATGTTAACTACTGTTCTGAAAATTTAGCATTATCACAAAACAATCTCTCGGCCGATACGGACTTGAGTTCGGACTTAAAACTAAAATATACAAGATACAAAACAAAACTTCAAATAAAAGCAATATAAACTCCTCCTTAAACATTATCTCCTGACATATTAAAACTATTAAACCATGAAAGTGGATCCTCTTCAATGAAAATATCATTTAAAAAAGTATCAATTGTATCAGCACTATTATAATCAGCTAAAGAAAATCCTAAATCAATAAATCCAACTTTCATAGTTTCAGCAACCTTTACTTTAGCATCATTTAAAATATCTTCAAATTTAAATTTTCCTTCAACATAGGTTCTTTTAAGTTTTACCATTGAATCACTAAAACATGCAAAGATAGACATTGTTTTAAGAATACTAAAAAATCCATAATTATCAGTAAATAATTTATATTTAGTAAGGCTAGCATGTAACTCACATAAAAATAAAGAAAATTGTTCTGTATCTTCATAAAAGCTTGCTAAATCTGAAGATAATTTTGGATCATAAACTGCTTCATATGGAAATTCTAAAGTCATTGATAATTCAATTTCATTGCAGTCAAATTTAGTTGAAGTTATAATATGTTCTTGTTGTATAAGTGAATCAGGATCATCACTTAAATTATTACAACTATTTTTAGTCATGTAGTTGAAATTTGAAGCTAAGATACAATGAAATATGTTCGAATGCAATACTTTACTCAAAGTATGTTTAAGAAATGCCAAATATTTCACTTTTTGATCTCCGAATACAGTATCTTTTTCACAAATATCTTTAGTTAATAACCAAATAATAACAATCGTTTTTAAGTACTCTGTGTAATAAAGCATTGACTGATTTTTCATAAACTCTGTTGTTTCAGTAGTATTCATCATTTCTTTAGGAAACTCATCTGTTTTAGAAAATGAATTTTTCAAATAAGAATTTAAACTACTTAATATTCTAAGTAATTCAAGCTTAATTTTTAACTTCTGAGCTATTAAATCATATAATGATTGATGGACTTCATGAGATGGAAAGAGTAAATCTTTAAATGTTCCCAAAGATTTAAAAAATTCTAATATATTTCTTCTTGATTTAATAATATCATTTAATGAAATTGGATCAACACTATTTAACAAAAATGATACTTCTCTTTGTAAATTTGTAAAAGTTGAAACATAAAATGCAGAAGGGTATGAAGGATCTGAACAATTACAAAATTTATCATTCACAACTGATGGTAATGGTAAACCTATTGTATAAGAGGAATCTAACATTTTTAAATGAGACCATAATGATCTATAGTTTTCAATAGGTAATTGATAAAGGTCTGGTTTTTCATAAATGAAAAGATTTCCTAATGAGGTTGGATCTCTATTTAAACCTACTTTAAATGCTAATGTTATAGCTTGTTCAAATATTTGGAATGATTTTGCATCGTCTAAACTATCAGTTTGAGTATTAGAATAAAAAAATGCATTATCTTTAATTAAAATAAGTGAAATAATTGTTGAAAAGTTTTGTTTCCTATAATATTTTGATAAGGCAAGACAATGAGCAGATAATTTACTTATTGTTTTAAGTAATTCGTCATCAATTAAAGTTTGAAAATATGCTGATGGATCATAAATAGAAAATAAGTTTGTTGAATCAACAAGTGCAAGTATTAAAGAAAGCTCTGAATAAATATACTTTTTTGCTGGTTTAATAAAAACAAATGTGTTATCAGGGTTCTTTTTAAAGAACATATTAAAAGATTCTATAACATGATTCATATCAACAAACCCATTATATAATAAATTATTCAAATGATCTTTAAAATATATTAATCTTTCAAACAAAGCATTACAATTGGGGACTAAAGTATCTTGAATTTCAGAAATCACAGTATCTTCTTCATAATATGAATTAATTAAAGTAGGAATGCTATAACCAGATCCATGAAGTTGTTTCCATGCAGTTCTTTCCTGATCCATAATATTTTTCAATAATTTAAAAACAAAGTGAATTCTATTAATATAAGTTTTACCAACTGCAATTCCAGCTAACATAAACTGTGATGAAGGTCCAACTAAAGTAATTTTACTTGATTTTCTTGTAACATCAAATTTCTTAAATTCATCTAATTTCAAATATAAAATACTGTTGATAGTTTGATTAGTTTCAATGGTATGACTATTGCTGTTGATGACATTGCTTGCTTTCTCTCTCTGGTCTGTTTTTAAATTGTCTTCTAATGCTTGAAGTTTGGCTTTCAAGTTAAAAACTTCATTTTTCAACTCAAGTTCACTCTGACTTAATATAGTATTAGGTGAAGGTAATGGTAGAGCAATATTATGATTGTTATCTGAATCATTTTGATTTAATAACTCATTTTTAGGCTTGTTCAAAGGATATTCACATTTATCAGCAAGATCAAATCTAACACAATTTCCACAAGGTGAATTTTTATCACAACGTATTTTTCTTCTTCTGCAATTAAAGCATACTAATGAAAGTCTATTTCTTTTTCTAGGTGTTTTATCAACTTTATTAGCCATGCTTAGTTATCAATTATAAGTTCAATTGCAGAGTCTTTATACCTATGATATCTGATTGAAAGTTGGAGATCAATTGAATCAAGAGTACACCTGATTCATAAAAATGTAAGAAAAAGCATGTAATGTTCAAATGAGTTGGTACTTATATTCTTTCTTTCTTTGATAGTTGTTTTCATTTATTCAATTTTTGATGGAAATAATCTTCTTACGGGCGAGTGACGGATTTAATGAATCTTAGACCCGCTCTCGGCCGTAACTCACTTTTGTAACAAATGGGTTATCTTCTTCTGAACCTGAACCTATAACTATTAACGATACAATAGTTTTTTGTATAAGTTTCTGGATATCTATTTACATGATTTACAAGTTCAGTTATAGTTGCTGTTGTAATCCTAGTTGGCCTTAGGGGTTGTATCTTTGATCCAATTAAGGCCTTACCATTTTGCTGACCTACAAGGTAGAGAATAAAGAACGTTGGCTGAAGAGTTTTCTCATACAAACTTCCTATTCAAGTTCACCAACTTTTTTATTTTATTTGTAACTCTTTTTGATTGTATTAACCAAAAACCTATATCTCTGTTTCAATGTCACTTGACTGTTTAAAATCACAGGCATAGTAGTATGTCGTTGTTTTAACCAGCCTTCCAGCAGAGAGCAGCCAATTTAAGTATAAAATACGGCATTTCAGTTTCATAAGAAAAATGATAAATATAAGCTAAATCTTTTCAAGTTAAGTTATCATTATGTATTGCAAGCAAGAATAATCATTCATGTTGTGTTGTTTCTCATTCGAACGACCATATGGGTGATAGAGAAACCCCTGTTGATTAACAAACATTATTATCTAGAAGTTACACTAATTTAGAGGTCTTTCCCATTTCATTTTATCTATTGCAATGTTTTACATATTTTGAGAGAGTTTGAAAGATATCTACTGGTTCAATATCAAATAAACTTAATATCAGTTGTTATCTTATCGTCCAGCTAAGAATATATGATGATACGTTTACAGAAGCCAAAACCAGATGTTTTCTCAAGAGGAAAAAAAATTGACATATTCAACTTAATTATAATTGGATAAATATCACTATGTTTTCTTTCAATAGAGCAGGTGTTTTTACAAATAAGCATGTATTTCCATTTCTAATATCGTTCTCTTATCCTCAAAATCTTTTTAAAATAATATTTTTTCAATTTTAATTCATTTATTTCATTTCAGTCAACTTAAGAATGGTATCATCTACTTTTGATACCTATCTATAATAATATAATGGGATATGAAGTCGTTTTAATGGATGAAATATTTCATTTGTTATCAAATTTGAATATTGTGGAATCACTTTAATTTCTCTTTCGCAACACCACTTTACAACTTGAAATAATTGAACATCTTACCAATATTTATAACATATTAAGTATATTCCATAAATATATTTTTGTTTTTCAAAGAAGAAATTTATTTAAGCTGTTATTCAAAAGATTTTTGTGTTGAAGAAAAAGAATCATTTTCATTTAACTTCCCTCTCTGATAAATATCTTTCTTCTGTTGTGTTACTTGCTACCATTTACATTATTTTTATTATTATTTACTTTGATGGCATCAGCGTTTATTTATAAGCATATTTTAATAGAAATATATAATACAGTATATTGAGTAATGTTTAAGAATTGATTGTATTTGTTTATGATTAGGATTTGCCACCCGAGAAAAGATGTAAACAAAGTACTTCGCCTTCGAGATAGGTTCACTTAATTTAATCAAATACTTATGCTACTACTACATTTATAACGCTTTTACAAAATTAGTTGTAAATAATAATTGTCCTTCCATTATAAAATATAAATAAATTCAAAATAAATTCAAAAAACACGTCGTATTGTAAAAATATCAAAACAAAAGTCATCCTAAGATAAACACATTCAAGTTCTTCCTCAAAGAAAACAAAACACCAATGGACATTCAAAAGAAAACAAATAAATTTGTAATTCATATAAGCATCAAGCTAATAAAGGTAAAAGTACCCATCTAGGGTTCTTTCTTTAATGAGTGTGACATTTGCATGATTCATCATTCTTAACAGTTTCACAAGAGCAATGACCTTGAGCACAAGCGGAACAACATGAGCAACCCATTTTTGATTTGTAGTAATTAAGTAGTAGTTAATTAGATGTAAATTAAGTCTGATTGATAAACTTTAATTATGAAGAAAGAGAAAAAGAGAGAGTATGATTTGAATTAACAAAAAAAAGGGAAATGGGGAGGTATTTATACAATTTTAAAAAGGGAGAATTCTAGCTCCTCTCTCAATTAATTCCTTTTATGGTAATGAAAAACACATGTGTGAATGACGGCACTGGATATGACTTTGACTTCGATTGGTGGAACATATATATAGCACAGCAGTTAATAAAATTAATTATTATTATTGTTCTCTAACAAACAACAAAGACAGCCATTTGATTGATCGATGAAGCTGATTCCGTCGCAGGAAGCCATTCATTCGATATCTTATTTTACCTTCCTTCCGCCAGTACAGATCAGCATCATATCAATAAATAGATTGATACAATTCAATCATTTGCCATTAAATAAACCAAAAGTAGATTATATAGTAAGATATATAAGGTTAAAGAGAAAAAAACTGTATGTTTACAACAGAGGCATAATTGTACATGCACCTATTTTGATTTCAGGACCTAAATAAAAAGTAATCCAGATCAAATTTGATTAATTTAAAGAGTTATTGCATTACCGGAAGTCTAGCTATAGCTAGACTCTTGGTCTATGGCATTAGAGGAGATGTATTTTAATTAGTTACCAGTGAAACGGCAAATTGGTACAGCGCTACAAAACATACGTTTTTATATACAAAAAATCAATATATAAGCAACAACACAGTAATACCATAGGTCCTATATGACCATTGCCTTAACCATAGCAAAATATAACATATGTATCTCATATTGATGTCCATGGAAACGTATAATATGAAGATATGCGATTAAGAGTTTGAAATTTGAATGTGACAATTACAACAATAGTAAAATTCAAATTTGTGTTTGATGTATGATTGTTATTGATCAAATCAATATATTCTCTAATCAATTCAATCAAAAATATGTCAAAATTATAGACCCAAATTAAACTCCGAGTATATCTTTAACTATCTTCCTTTGTAATTATATAAATGAACTTTGTCCCAGTTGTGTTGAGTTATAGTTATTTTTACTTAATTCAGTTCAATTACAACATTCTGTTCCATTTACCCTTAATTAATTAAACTTGATATAGCAATCAAGAGCATCAGCTACTACAGAGCTGCATTCTCTGAGACTCTGGTATGGGAGCAGGAGTAACTTGACTTGTTTCTTGATGTACAAGGGGGTGGCGCAGTACTCCGGCAAGCGTGCGCCACTTGGATCCGGATCCGGGGTAAAGTTGATTCTTGGTAATGATGATTTGGTCCTTTCAATCATTAATTGGTTATTGCAATTAACTGCTACATTATCAAATCAAATGGTTTACCAATTACTGAAAGGTAATACAATTGATTCTGAAACTCTTGGTGTGAACTGAAGAGTAACAACTTTAAAATCATAAAACAAATAAGATATATTAGCATAAACATGAAACAAACATAAACAAATAAAAAGTAATAAAACAATGAACCATTAGTTATTGACAGTGATATATTTGAAAGTATCATATAGAACATGTATACTATTAAAAATTGATATAAAAACTCCCATAGGAATATGAACCTAAGATAAGTATTAGAAATAAACCATAATTATAATTAATGTGATGTATTAAACGATAAAAGCAGACAAAAGTGTAATCATAAATTTAAAGGTATTAATTGATCATATTGAATTAACTAATTTCAAATTTGAAGTTATTTCAATTAATTAAATTATTTGCTGTCATTACAGTGGCAATCAGAACCACAAGGTGATCCATCAGATGAACAACAACATGAACCGGAACTGCAAGAACAAGATGAAGGCATTATTGAGAGTGTATAAGAGTGTATAATAATTTAAAATAAGTAATGTAGTAAAGAAAAGAAGAAGAGAAGAGAGAGGTTTGTGTAAAATACTGGAACAAACTTCAGGAATTGTCGGCCTTTTTATATTCACGAGACTTTTTTGTTTCGTGGGCTCTTAATTCTGAATTTGGCTATTAATTTGGCCATCAACTCAGATTTATGATATATGTGATTGCTTGAGTTGTAGAATCAATAACTGGTTGCTATCACTATATAGCTAGTATAGATGATAGATACCTCAGTTATCCTGGACTATTTGCATTAATCACAGAAAATTTACAAAGAACTAAGTTCAAATAACTAACAATTCTGATAATATATTAATTAACTGTAAAATATATGTAGTAAAAAGTAATAATTAATAAATATAAATGCTAAAATACAACCAAATGGAAATTTCATCAATTAAGGAAAAGAAGAGAAACACAGGTCTCTAAAAAACAAAAACACCAACATAATAATCAATTGATTTAACATGAACAACCAGTTGAAGCAGCACAATGAGAGCAAGAACAACCAGATTCACAGGTACAAGCAGCAGAAGCACAAGTACAAGCATCTTTTGGACATGAACAACTTGATTCACAAGCACATTTTTTTGGACAAGTACAACCTGAAGTATGTTCACAATGAGCACAAGAACAGTTATTTGGAGGACAAGAACAAGCCATTTTTTGAGTAATAAGTAATAAGTGATAAATTAATTTAATGAATTAATAATTAAAGAATATTGGAAGTTGAAAGTTGGAATACACTTGGGGGAATATGATGTCTTTTTATACTTGAATAAAAATTAATAATTAAAAAATTAAAACAAGAAAAAAAAAAGCGGCAAAAGTCTCTCAAGGCTGTGCACAAAAATCAGGCAAAATGATCGCATTACGTAAGCTCACATCGCTCTTACATTTTTCAGGCAAAAACAACGCTATTAAGTCATTCAATGGATTTCAGTCATTTCACCCAATGAAATCAAAGTAATATAGAATTATGATTAAACATTTAATCATGATATGTAGTTAAACTGTTCATATTGGCTACAAAAGTGAAGAGTGAATCGATCAGGAGTGCATGTTACATGTATGATGTAACATTTGATTTTTTTAATTTTTTTATCAACATTTAAATCAGGCTGTGCAACTTTTGATGGTTCGATTACGTAATACAACCAATATTTTATTCCAGTTCAAAGTTTTAGTTCTATCTTCAACATTATCCAACCTTTGATCAAAAAGTTTTATTTAATTGGATATAATTCAATTGATTTGGTTTCTATTTGTGATTATAGTTACCAAAGAACATAAGTCTTAAAGTCATATATTGTTAGATTACTGTGAGTTTGTAGTAATTTGTTAAAGAAACCAACAAATGCATTGTAGTTTAAATAATAAAAACTAAGTAAGTAAATAAATAATTATATACAAATTAAAAAATTCTATAAGATATAAATTAATAACTCTATTCTTT
>JAJLZM010000483.1:0-11537 GCA_030572235.1 Ambrosiozyma kamigamensis
TCTTTTAAATTGGTATTATCTGCTAGTGGTGTTGATCCAGAAAAATTAAGAGTTGTTGATGATGCTATCCAACTGTGTAAATCGTTTCAGAGATAGCTTGTTCTCAAATTACAGTATTAGTTAATTTTTCTTTTATTCATTTATTCATTTATTCATTTATCTAGCTCTCTGTATTATTATTCTTTTTATTGTATATCTCTCTGTGTTATTAGTTTTTTTATTATTCATTATTCGTTAATATTGATTCATTTTAGTCTTAATACTATATACTAAAAGACTAGCTATGTAAGGTCTGTTCCGATATTCCTTACACCTACACACGTGCTCGTCGGGTTAATTACTACAAATAATGTTTCATTTGGAGCTCTCATTTCAGTGCACGTAAAGTTCACTCCTTCCGAATTCGTTCGGCCTTACGTCGCGTCTGCCGGTCCGTAAAAAAATTCCTGTAAAAGACAGGCGGATATTACGTAAGCCTCAATTTCGTACTGAAAAACACCGCTGAAATAGGAAGGTCACTCACATTCGAGCTGTTTCAGCGACCAATTGGGAAGGTAAAACACAACATTTACTCTGTCGTGATAAATACAACATTCACTCTGTCGTATACTGGATGTATGTTTGATTGATTGAAAATGTTTATACAAGTTAGTAGTACTTATAGTATGTAAGAAAAATAATAATACAGCCTGTAGTTGCCAATTCAATTATGGTATATACACGATGAATGCAAATCAACTATATAATTTGTTACAAAATAAAAAAAAAGAAGTAAAGTTACAGAATCATTTAATTTAATTTTAAAAATTCAGCATCTAAATACTTTATTTTAGATAATTCATCTTGATTTAACTCAGATTTATTTAATAAACCTAATTGAATCAAATCTCCTAAAACAAGACCAATTCTTTGTGAACCATAATCTAAATAATCAAAATTATCATCATTATCATTATCAACATCCTCAACATCATGTTCTTCTTCATTGGCATTCATATCAACATCATCATCAATTGTAATCTTATAAGTTTCACCATTTGGTCCAGTTTCAATTAATGTTTTTGTTGTATCATTTAATTCTTGATTTAATTTATTTTGATTAAATGAACCAACTGTAATAAAACCCCATAATGCCCAAAAGATTGAATTAGTTGGTCTCCATATTATTGATTCATTATATAATTTAACAACTTTTGGAGGTAATTCAGTTTCTTTAATATTAACAACAGAAGATGATCTACCTAAAGATAAAGAAGGAATCGATGATGAATTTCCACCAGTGGTTGAAGAAGAAGAAGGTTTTAAATATGGTGTTTGAGAACCTGGAGTATAATTAATATAGGAATTTAATAAATTTAATCTTTCTTCTCTTGAAGGATATTTATGATCTCTAATACAATGAGATAAAGTTGGATGATGATAATCATACATCCATTCACAAAAATGATTTGTAATATCATAAGCAGGAATATTTGGACCAGCATATTCAAAATCTATGACAACTAACTTTTTATCGTGTTGATAATTCAAATCTGTAATTAAAGGTAATGTATTAGTACTATTGTTTAATGATAAATTTTCAGTTTTTGAAATTAAATTTTCATCATCTTCATCTTCATCTTCATCATTTTCAATCATTGATAATTGATCATTTTTAGAATAAAATAATAAATTACCATATTGAGTATCATTATGACAAAACTTTAAATGCTCATCAATATTAATTTTTCCACCATATGTTGAATATAACCAACTTTGATATTTAAATACTAATGATTTGAAAGTATTCCAATCAACAATACAACCAGTCTTTTGTTCATCAACAGTAGCTTCACTTGCAAACTTATCAATAATTTGAATCCATTTTTCAATTAAATTCCAAACTTTTGAACCTTTAATTTTTTCTTCTGATAATAATGGAATACCAAAATGCAGTTCTTTCATTCTTCTAGCAATCATTCTTGAAATTTTAGGATCTCTAATCTGTTCTTTATTTAAAGTAATTGAATTATTTAAAAATTCTTCAAATCTACCATTTGTAAAACAACCTAATAATTTTGGACCAATATTTTTTAATGATAATCTATGTAACACTAATAATTCATTTTTTCTATCAATAATATCACTTAAATTACTACCATATAGCCTTAATAATAATGGGTAATAGTTCTTATAAGATAATTTATAGATTGAATTAGTTAAAGCACCGTTAATTCTTTTAACTTCAATTAATTCTAAATTTTCATTATTTGAATGAATTTTTCTCCATTTTGGAATTCTTAAAGATTGAATAATCGACAAAATATCTTGTTTGAAATAATGCAAAGGTAATGAATTATCTAAAGTAGCTTTAATTTCATTTAAATTAAATAAATTATCATCATCGAATTGTTCATCATCAATTGCTAAATTTGTTGGTCTTCTTGTTGATGAAGATGAAAGCCTTCTTCTGTGTTTTCTTGAAGTAGATCTTCTTCTTGATCTTGAGTTTGAAGACGTTGTTCTTGGTAGCTTTGGTCTTTCCATTGGTGATTCTGGTGTGAACTCTAGGAAAACAAGAAACACAGTTCAACATCATCTTTTCACATGGAATTGATGGGTAGCTTCGCACTTCGCACTTCGGTGTTCGGCGTTCGGTTTACAACAATCTAAATTAAATAAACCACATCTTCAAAATTCAAAACATTTTCAATAATATATTCAAAAATTCCTAAAGTAATATCAAATATCATTCCTTTCATTATCTTTATAAATGTAGATAATTTATTAATTGTCTTTCAAATTTGGTGACCATATTTTGAATTGAATTTCAGTTCAAATTCTGGAGAAACTAAAGTTTCTGGTTCCTTTTTAGTTATCTCTCCATTTAAATGCAATGAAAAATATATGATTGAGAGTAAATTCATATTTATATATTGATTTTAGGAATAAGAATAACTTAATACTCTGAAAAAAGAGAAACCAGAAAATGTTACCGCTGCTGCTACCAGACCAGTATTGCCCAAAATTTTATGTTGTTTCAGGTAATTGATTAATTAACAAAATACTACTATTGAGAGTCATGCCAGTGGTCATGAGTAGAGAATTAAGTTTACTGAAAAATGGGAGAAGAAATCTACAATTATAACAGTAGTTAGATGAAGAAAAAATTGTCGGTGTGTGAGAAGAAGTAGTTTGTCGAGTAATCGACATATTTGATATTTGAAATTGAAGGCACTTAATTTCTTTATTTTATCTGTTTGTAAACTCCTTATATATATATACTTCATGAAACAAAATGGCAATTGGATTTTTCACTAAACTAGTTATATTATCAACTCTAATTGATTTTTGTTTCCCAGGATCAACCACTTGGATTTTTGATTCAACAATCATCATCTTGTATTGCATTTTTGTTGAGAGAAGTTCCAAAAATCTTTGGAGATATTTATCTGCTAGGTGGAGAACATTCATAAAACCTATAGCAGCTAGAGTGTATCCAAAGACTAACATGACAGAACAACAATATCATCAATAACATCAATACAATTAACAAACATAAAAAACAGGTAGGACATGGAAACTTTAAAGATGTTACTACATACCATATTTGCTACATACTACATTTATTAACGTTGCTATTTCATTCATTTAATTATTATATTATTATTCATTTAATTACTTTCTCATCTAATTGCTTTATTAATTATTATTCATCTAATTGCTTTAATTATTATTATTATTATTATTCATCTAATTGCTTTATTATCATTCATTTAATTGATTCACTACTACTTTGCTATTCATTTTATCGCTATTTATTATTATTCATTTATGATTTATTTATATTATTATTTATATTATTATTATTATATTCACTTATTATATTTATTATAATTTATTTCATTCAATTGAGACAATTCACTTGAACTTTTTTTAAATGATTTAAATTAACTCTTTAACAATTAAAGTAATTCATATTTAAAGAACATGTGTAGCCACAAGTAATATTAAGTTATAGCTTCAACTAACAAATGCACTACTAACTGCTATAGTTGAATCACTGTAACAAACTTACGTAAAGACTCAAAGCGAATCAAGATCAAAAAAAAAAAAAAATCAAAAAATCAACAGAACAATTTTCTTTTCAGTGTTTCAAGTTTTAACGGTTTTTATAAAAGATTTTAATTTCACTCGTTTCTTTGAATTAATGATATTATCATGGATTTATTAACAAGATGACGAATCATGAATTATTCAATTTAATCAATGATACCACTACTACTACTAATAACTGCACATATGATGAATCATTAAGAAATTATACAAAATTCAAATTTAAAGCAATTAACAAATTAAATATAATAAATAGAAATAACAATACATTAAATGATGATCTTAAGATTATTAGAAATCATTCGTTAAGATTCAGACCTAAATTATTAGATATATTAAATACAAATTATATAACAATTAAATCAGATTATACGATATTTAATAAATTAAAATCAATTTTAATTATTAATAAAGATTTGAATTATAATAGATTATTTATATTATGCTTAATTTATAATATTCAATATGGTGTTTTAATCAATGGTAATGAGATGGTTGTTATTAAGTTTTTATTTAATAAGATTGATATAGTTGATAGTGAACATATTTTGATTGAATATGAACAAATGAGTTCTAATAATGAGTTAGTATTAAATAACTTAATTAATGATATATTGAATGATGATATGAGACATGAAATTAATGAATATATAAATAAATTAACAAAAATTATTAATAAAAGTGAAAATTATTCAATTAATTATTTAAATTTATCAAATAAATTAGGATTTACAAAAGTAATTAGATTAACAAGTAATGATTTTATTAAATTATTTAATATTAATATACCAGAGGACGATGATATTGAATATGTTATTATTAAGATATTAGAATTAAACAAAATTAAAGATTATTATTGGATTAATGAATCAATTTTAAAAGATTATAATGAATTTAAAAATTGGACAATTGATAATTATTATAAAGAATTAGAAACATATCAAAGAATAACCGAGTATAATAAATCCAATGAATCCATTATTCATTGTCCTAAATTCATTAGTTCAGGTTATTGTAATTTTAATAATGAATTAAATGGTCATTTCATTGCACTTGAATATTTAAATTTCTTTAAAGAGAAGCCCAATTCCAGAATGAAGCTACAGTTGGCGATCCCTGAGATCCAGAAGCTCAACCAGATAGGCATCGACGACCAAGACTTGAGTCCCAGAAACATGTGCTACAACAAGAAGGATAACTGTGTATATTTGTACGACTTTAATAGGGTGGACTTGTACTAACACCCACACACCCGTGCACGCCGCCGACCACCGTCGTGTCGACACACGCCGTCGACGCGCTCTCCGTCGACAAACGTAAACAAGGCAACTTCAAAATTTCCACACTAAAAACAAAAAAGGATTTTAACTGAAAAGGGCACAAAAACACCTTTTTTGCCTTCTTCTTCTCCTGAAAACACGTCCACCACAGTCTCTCCTTAACCCCAACGATACCCTTCCGGTCTTCCAGTGTACTATGACTATGAATAGTCAAACTTCTATTCCCAATAAAGGTCAACAACAACAACAACAACAACAACAACAAAACGACGACCAAGTCATTGTCTCTTTCCCTCTAAGCTACATCTACTTCATCAAGCCAAACAATACCATCCATGAGTCCTTAATCAATAATGACTGGAGAATTGAAGATTATACATCAAATAACTCTTTAAATTCATTATTTAATCAACTACCTTCTTCATCTAAAATCTTTGATAACTTACCTGATTTGAAGAAAATTGTTAATAAAGTTAATGAAACATATGCTTCATATGGTATAATGACTATACTAAACGATTTTAGACTGATCGATTTGAAAATTACTATATCAATTATTGGTAATTATCATGTACAACAAGAAATGAATGATATTAGATTATTAATTTTAAAATCTTATAATCAAATTATTAGAAAAAAAATTATGATTGATAATTATCAAATTAATAACAATAACAATAATGATAAATTAATTAATTTCATTAACGATTTATCAAATTATAATAAAGTTTCAATTTATTTAATTAAATCTTCAACAAATGAAAATTTAACAGAATTATATATAGTTGGTTCAAGAGATTCCGTTATTTTAGTTGAAAATAAAATTAAACTATTCTTAGATGATTTAAATTCAAATTTATTTTCTGATTATTTAAGTTTAGTTAATTTATCTATATTACCTTTAATTGGTGGTATTGAATTTTCAAATTTAAAAAAGATTATCAAACAAACTAATTGTAATTTATATTTACCAAATTTAACACCTGAATTATATTATAACAATAGTAACAATAATATAACTGATGATCCAAAAATCTATATTACTGGTTTAAGACCAATGGTTTTATTAGCAAAACATCAAATTTCAGATATAATTTCAAAAATTTCAAAAATTCCTTTTATTAAACAAATTTCAATGATGCCAATTAAAAGAGAATTATTAATTTTACAAAATCAAGATAATGAATTTTTAGAAAATATAATGTATAAAACTGGTTGTTTCATTTCAATCCCATCTTTAGGTTATTCAAATAATTCAAAAAATGGTGATTTAATTTCATTTCAAGGTAATTCTGTTGAAGAAGTTGATTATTCAATTGAAAAATTTATGGAAATGATTTCATTAATTTATTCTGCTAAATTTTCTTTAAATATTACAAATTATATGGATTTTAATATTAATAAATTATTAAATTTTTCAGATTCTTTATCATTTCAATCAAATTCAATTATTTCTTTAACTAAATTAAATCAATCAAATTTTATTTTTCAAATTTTAGGTAATTCAAATTCTGTTAAAAATTCTGCTAATTCTTTAACTCAATTTGCAAAATTTATTAAAGGTCAATTAGTTAATGTTCAATGTCAATATCAAATTGAATTACCAAATAAAGAAAAAGATTTTATTACTGGTAAAAAAAATGGTAAAATTATTAAAATTATGAATATGTCATCTGCAACAATTAAATTATTACCATTTACTGATTATGATTTCATAGTTGAAATTACTTGTAATGATTTAATTGATTCTGTATTAGGTTTAGGTTTATTTGAAGACGAATTACCTTGTCAATTAACTTTTAATGTTCCTGAAAGTTTCCATAGACAAATTATTGGTGTTGGTGGTCAAACTGTTCAAACAATAATGAGAAAATTTAATGTTTTTATAAAGTTTTCAAATTCATTTGAAATGTCTGATAAACAATTAGATGATTTACATAAAAATCAATCAACTAATTATCAACAATCTTTTATTAGAAAAAATAATGTTATTATTAAATGTCCTTCAAAAAATAAATCACAAATTCCAATTGCAAAATTAGAATTAGAAAAATTAGTTGAAAAAGTTAAATTAAATAATTATAATTGTTTAATCATTACATTAAATTTATCTCAATGGAATTTATTAATTTCTTGGCAATTAAATAAATTTTTTAATTTAAATAGAAGAAAACCAACTAATTTTATAACTGAATTAGAAAAAATGACAAATACTTTTATTAAATTTCCAAAATTATATGAAGTTAATGATTTAGTTAAGTTAGAAATTTATGGTGTTGATAATAATTCAAAAACTTGTTTAAGTGAGTTAAATAAATATTTACCTTATGAATATGAATTCCAATTAGTTAAAAATTTAAATTTTAATAAATTGATTAATAATAAAGGTAATAATAATAATAACAATAATGAATTAAATGAAAAATTCTTATCAAGTATTATAATACCACTGAAACTATTATTTAATATTGAAATTCATTTACTACAACAAAATAATTATGATTCAATTATATTAAATTATTATCCTGATTCATTTGAAATTAATAACAATAATGAAAATAATTCAGATAATGAATTTGAATTTAAGATTACAAATGATAGATTAAATGAATTAAATCAATTAAAAATTATTAATTCTGATAAATTTCAAACATTAATTTTAACTTTATTACAATTTTTAAAAGATAATAAATTTGAAATTTTAAATAAAAAGATTAAACCATGTACATTTATTACATCATCATTAAACACAACAACAACAACAACTACAAGCAACACAAATAAAAACTTTATTGATGTTAATCAACCACCAAATTTCCCAAGCTCTTCCAACAATAGTTCAAGTTCTCCATCACCTACTTCACAATCAAATAATTTATTAATTTCAACACCAAATTTAAATTCTGCAACTAGTCCATTTAATTTTATTCATCAATCTACAAATGCACAATTTCAACCATCACAGATTTATCAACAACAAGCACCTCCAACATCTCAATCCTCTTCAACAACTTCATCATCTTCACAATCTGCTTCTCATCGTCATCATTATACTCAATCGATGCAATTAAATATGTTCCAATCACAACAATTACAATTACAACAGTTACAACAACAGCAGCAACAACAGCAACAACAACAGCAACAACAACAGCAACAACAACAACAACAACAATACAATTATAATACTGGATCCAATAGTAATTTAAATACTCCTAGTTTGAACTATAATAATGCATTTAGTGCAGCAACTGGTTATGGTGGTGGATTTGGAACAAGTAGCTCTACTGGTGGTGGTAATTATTGGCAACAATAAAACAATTCAATAATATCTTTCATTTACGTTCCTTTTTTTTAATTTATGATATCCATTATAATATCCAATATCCTTAAACATTTACATTATATTTTTTCATTTTGTGTCTTGTCGTCTTACTTTGTACGATTGATCGATATATTATTCCATCATCGTTGTTCATTTTTATTATATTTTTCCTCCAGACGACACTAAAGACAATATCAAAATTAACATTCCTTTTTAATTAAAATACTTTATGCCACTTTTATTATATTAATAATTTAGATTCCTTGATTACAACTATAATCATCTTACATTCGTTGATACAAAAAAAAAAACTTTTACATTCCTTAGTTATTAGCTTATTTTTAGAAAATACCTTTTATTTTTACATACATATATGTTTACATTCCTTTTAAATCCTATGATTTACAATACTTTTAGATTCTTCAGCTTAGCTTATCATTTTTAGAAAATACCATATATGTTTTCATTGTTTTAAAAGAAAAAAGAAGTCGTTTATCATTTATCATTTATCATTAAGAAAATGCATCATTATCATCTTAATTCCTTTTTTTTTAGAAAAATTATTGCATTTTTTAATTTTCTATTTCAAAATTTATCAAATTAATTATACATCGTTTCTACCTACTTACTTATTTTTAATCCTTTATTCTCTTCTTTTTTTGTTTTATTTTATTCCACTATTTCAATTACAATTACATCGTTTTCAACAACAACAAAACTTTTTTTTTATTATTAATATTTAATACCCTTTTATTCATCATCATCTTTTTCTTCTCTTCTATTTTTGTTTTAATTTTAACTTTTTATTTTATTAAACTCTCTTTTTTGTGTTTTTTTTTTTCATTGTTTTCAAAAATTTAACAACAAAAAACTCTTTCAATTTTTTTATCATATGTTTACAGTCTTACTCTTTTTTTTTACTCATTTTTCACTATAAAAAACCAAAAACCATAATCTTCTTTTAATTTTTTTTCTATCTTGTATTTAATTTGCTTTTTATACCCGTTTTAGTATCCTTTTTAACTCTATACTCTCGTTTTTATACTTTTTTTTTTGATATTTTCTTTATAACTTGAAAAAAAAATTTAGATTACTATTACGTTTTTATATTATCTTTTTGTTTCTTCTCTTTAATTTACAATTTATTATACTATACTCTTTAGTTATTATCGATTTACAGTTGACTAAGTCCATGTTAGTTAGCTAATAAATAAATAAGCAAAATGTTTTAATAATGTATAGTGTACACAAGCAAAGACTAATAGTATATAAGTAAAATATAATTGGGTAGCAATTGTATCAATATGAAATATAAGTTTTGTAAAGTAATATTTCTAGTATTGTTAAAAAGAGGTTAAGCAAAGACAGGTGATATATTGAAATCAAATTGTAAGTTAAACTTTACACAGCAGCACATGCAACTGAAATACCTGATAATAACCTTAATGAGTTATAATGAAACAAATACAAAATGATTTAGTTAGAGTTGGTGGTATTGGTTCTACTACCAAGAGATCTATCTTGAGAAAATGTTATCTACAGAGTCTACTAAAGCATGATGCAAAGGATTGTTTTCAACATAAACGTATTGAAATTATTGATGTTCTAAATGAAATCATGAACAATGAATTAATTATACAAACTGAAGTTAGATTTTATTCCTCAATGTTTAATCAAAATTTTAGATCAGATTTAGTATGGTGTAAGCATTAATCTAGCAAATATGTGTGAATGTGTGTGATTTAATCACGATAATAGCAAGTAATCACATGTCAGATAACAATAAAAACCAACATCAAAGTCATAATAAATTGTGGGCTGTTATAACAGAAAAAGGATTCAGAACAGAGGATAAAGACAAATTAGACCAATTTTTTAGTGATGAATCCATCCAAAAGGACATACCAGAATGGTTGACTTATGCATCAATTCCAGCTTTAGACCGCTTTATAGCAGGTTTCATTGACAGTGATGGATATTTCAACAATTCTGGACTCTGGAGAAGTGTAAAAAAGGTGGTGGTATACCACAATACCACCAACTTATGATAAACTTAGTTAAGATTGCACAACAAATGGGATTAGCTTATTCTGTGTATGGTAGTGTTCATGGAACAAATATGAAAGATAAGCAAGTGAAGAACAGAATTATTATGGAGATGAAGACAAGGATAACATAAAAATCTTAAAGGAATGGTGTACTTTACGCCACCCATCAAAATATCAAAATGCCAAAGACATTGTGCCCTTGAGAGAAAACAAGCTGCTCCTTCAACTGAGTTTTATACCATGGCCAGAAATCATGTCGAATCTGAGGATGCTGGTTCAGGTGATGTTGTTCAATGTTGAAGTGAAAGAAAGGAAATCAATTATGTTGGCGCATTGTTGGGTAATGAATTGTTTGTTCAATGAGCGGGCGAGCTTTACGCAAATTAAATTCTCTTACAATTAAGGATATAGAGGTTTACTCATTTTATATTTATTCAAATATGCATTTTTAATATTCTTAAAAAGAGTTATATTTAGTTGTAGCAAAGACTTAACATTGTATGTATATGTAAAAAAAAAAAACTAGTGTAGCAAATATGAATGAAAGTGTAGTTTATTCTAATAATTCTAACAATTTCAAAGCAGGTAATCGAGCGAACGTAAAATAAGATCAAATTTTGACAAATTCTCAAATAGGATAACGTCGATTTCACTTTACGCTCGAATATGAGTTGATCAAAAAGGTCGATCGATGCAAAGCACACGTGCACACCTAACGTGATATATGTCACGTGTTTGACAGGAACCACGTGATATTTTTTAATATTAATTATATAAATTAATTAATTA
>JAJLZM010000484.1:0-11394 GCA_030572235.1 Ambrosiozyma kamigamensis
AATAATATCAATTTCAAACAATTTCCATCACAATTAGATAATTTAAAATTAGATATACCATTTAATAATAAATCATTTCAAAATTCAATTAAATTAACTGATAAATTAGTTAATATTAAAAAAATATTTTTAAATTTAACAAATGTTCAAGAACCTGGTTTATTTTTAAATGATTATATTAATAATTTAAAATCATTAATTGAATTAACTATTAAATTTGATAATTCTGAAATTGATGATTTAACTGGGTTTGAATTTACTAATAATTTATTATATTTCAATATTATTACTAATTCAAGTACAATTATTTTGGATTCTATACCTGATAATTTAATTGAACTTAATGTTGTTACAGATAATGATGTTATCAAACCTAGTGTTATAACTGATTATTCAAATGATAAATTGCAATCAATTTTGAGTTATAAGATAATATAACTGATTTTATTTAAGAAGTTTTTCTTGAGTTTTTTTCTTGATTATTATTAGATCCTCTTTAATTTACTTTAATTGTTTCTGCTTTTAATTAGTATTTAAATGTAGTATCAGTACTTTAAAAACATACATCGGAAACCTCACCGAAAGTAGATTGGACGCACGTGATCTTTTGCAATCGGAATACATTGCCCAAAAGGTGCAGACGCGTAAAACTTTTCCAACGTAGATATTTACTTACAGATTTTTGCCCTTCTTCTTCTTTATCAATTGACTTTACAATATAAAAGGTTTTTAAGGTATAATCAATTAGAAGAAATTTTATTAAAGCTGGTGTAAAGAAAAACATGACCAATTCACAAAAGAGTTCGAAAGAGGACACAGTGGCAGTACCTTCAATTCTTCAAAATTACATTGACTTAGTGAAAACATTACCTTATGAATTAAAATGCCCAATTATTTGTCATTCAATGTCTACATTTGATGTATTAGATCATTATGAGCTTTTTTTTGACTATTTGAAATTGAATGATAACTTTAAATTATCAGTAGAAGTTATTTATGGAAAGAGAAATACAAAAACTGTGAGGCTATATGATTTTTCAGAATATGGGTTTTCAGCGTCAATAGACCAACCTGCCAGTTATTATACAGCTTTAATAAATTACTTTAAAATCGAAGATTTAATAGTTGATGATGATTTCTATTATTATAAAAATTCCAGCAAAACCACAAGATTAATATTATCATTGAGCAAGAACATTATAATTAATAAATATGGTCCAATGGAAATTTTTAATAATTTGCCATTACCAGCAGAGAAAGTTAAAAGAATTAATTGTTTCACTTCAAATCTGTCTCATATTGCACAACATTCACAAAAATTCATAAATCTAAAAGATATCATGATACATGGTGTTCGTGATCATGATGTGCATGCCAATGTTCTTGAAAATGTTGAAACTATTACCAAAATTAGGTCTCTTAATGCAATAACATTTTGCACAGACTCCATTACAATTGATTTCTTAAATACATTATCATCCTTATTTAAATTATCGACTAAAATTTTTTTTTTCTCGGATTCATATGATTTAAAATTTTCAAATATAGATAATCCAACTGTCTTTAATGGTAAATTTATAGCCAATTCAATTGAAATTGATTCAGCATATGATTGTTCAAAATATTGTTTACCTTGTTTTAAAAAATTAGAAGGCTTAAGTTTAAATGAAAAAGAAAGTAATGGAGAACTTAAAAATTTAATATTCCAAGCAAATAACTTAAAAAGATTCAGTTTTTATTGTACATCAAACATAACCAATTGTGATTTTAAAAATTTAAAGCATTTGGAATCACTTACACTTAAATGTGATCAAATTGATTTGAAATCTTTTAATTCATTACCTAATTCAATTGAAGCATTATATTTAAATATAAAATTATTTATATCAAATGACCATGATTTGTATAGATTACCTTATAGTGTGAAACATCTAGAACTTGAAGGATTATCATCTTTCCCTAACATGGATTTTAGCAGATGCTTACAATTAAGTAGTTTAAAACTAACTGTTACACCAAACGATTGCACTTCGACAACTAATGAAACGGATAATATATGGGAACAATTGCCATTAAATTCATTAACCCAACTGGAAATTAATATTGATTCAATTAAAGCATTACCTTGTAAGAAGGTGTTGGATATTAATCTTAAAGCAGTAGAAGATACTAAATTAATGTTAAACTTTACTCAATTGTATGAATTATTGGTTATACTTTGTGATGATGATGAAGTTATTGAATTCAAGGAGGTTATCAAAAAATTAAAGTTACCATATATCGTAATCAAGGGATTTAATGACAATGTTAACTTCGGTTTAAGATATCCATTTTCATTTACCAAAATAGTTTTCAAGAATGGTATTGATGTATTTGAGCGTTTATTGGAGAGATCAGATGAGTTTTTGGTTGATATAACTAAAGATTATAAACTATCCAATCAATTTAAAATTCTTAGTGAAGATATTAATAAAGAGCTTCAGTTCAATGCCACCTTACCTTCTTAATCTTTGTGAAGTTATTTTATTTACAGTACACCTGTTCAATTGAATCTATTTAAATTCAAAATAGAAAACATTTTTATATTAACTCTAGTTTATGTTTATAACTGTGTATTACAATTCATTCATTTTTTATTGCAATATTGAAACAAATATCGGAAACCCATCAGAAATGGCAATTACTGCACGTGATATTTTGTTCTCGGAATATTTCATGAAGCGGTGCACAGGTTGCACAGGTTGCACAGGTTGTCTATTTTAGTGAAAACAAGCAAGTTTATTAATTTGATCACTATTTATTCTTATCATTTTTTTGGCCATAATGATCCCCTAGAATTGCTATATCTTTTCCAATTCTTTTTAAAGAGTCCAGAAGGGAAAATCAAGTGCATTATATTAAATTTGTTTTTCAAAGATAGGAATATGAACAATACAAATAATCCACATAAGAGAATAAAAAAGAACACAATACCTTTAATTCTTCGAAATTACATTGATTTGGTTAAACCATTACCTTATGAATTAAAATGCTTAATTATAAGTTATTCAATGTACATAATTGATGCATTACACCATTATGAAATGTTTTCAGATTATTTAAAATTGGATAAAAACTTTAAGCTAACACTAGATATTCTTGATCAATATAACACATGTACAAAAGGTGTGAAGTTACACCTTTCTGATAGGTGTAAAGAATCAATGACTATTATTAGAGATTATAAAAAATTATTTAAACACTTTAAATTTGAAAACTTGATAGTTGGTTTTAATTTCTGTTGTAAGGTACCAAATGAAAACCAAATTTTATTAATATCATTAAGCAAGAACATTATAATTAAAGATTATGCACTTGAAAAAGTTCTGAATAAACTCAAATTCAATTTATCTTTAGAAAAAATTAAAAGAATTGAATGTAAAATTTCAAATTTGTCTCATATTGCACAAAATTCACAAAAATTCATAAATTTAAAAGATATTAATGTAATTAGTATCGTTGACAATACCTTATTTCTTGATGACCATATTGAAGAAATTGAAATGATTACGAAAATTGGATCTCTTAATGAAATAAAATTTAATTTATTTCATATTAACAATAAGTCATTGAATACAATATCAAACATATTAAAAATATCCGATATAATTATCCTTTGTTTTGATTCATTTCGTTCAATTGATTTAGACTTCTCAGGTATAGGTGATCCAACTCTTTTTAAGGGTAAGTTCATAACAAATGAAATAAAAATGAGTTCATCATATGATTGTGTAAATTATTGTTTACCATGTTTTAAGCAACTAAGAGAATTATGTTTGAATGAAACTAATCCAAGACTTGAAAATTTGGTTTTTGAACTAAATCGATTAAGAATATTTTATTTACTTGCCCCAACATCAAAAATAATCAATTGTGATTTTCAAAATTTGAAACATTTAGAAATAGTTGTACTTGAATGTCATAGCGTTGATTCAAAATCTTTTAATTCGTTACCTGATTCAATTTCTGAGTTGTGTGTAATTATATCAAACCCCATTTTATTCTCAAATGATTGTTATGTATTACCTTGTGGTGTAAGAGAATTACAGATTGTTGGACTTTTCTCTCTTAAAAAAATTGATTTCAGAAGGTGTTTGCGAATGAACTCATTAGAGCTAATAAAATCTAAAACTGATTCCAACATTATGATCAAATTCGATAATATATGGGATGAATTACCATTTGATTCATTGACAAAGTTAAGTATTCATTTAGATTCAATTGATGCGTTTCCCTGTGAAAGGGTAATGGAAATTAAACTTAAACCAGAGGATGATTTTATTTTAGACTTTACTATATTTGGTGACTTTTTGTTTATAGTTTCTGATAACGAAATAACTGAATTTAATCAGGTTATTAAAGAATTGAATTTACCATATGTTATAATCAAAGGATTTAATGAAAATGTTACATTTTGTCGACCTGGATCAAATTCATCTTACATAGTCCTTGAAAATGATACAGTAACTGAATTGGAGAGTAAATTTTTTCTTAACACTGAATATAATGCAGATACTGAATCAGATGATGAAAGTTTTCTTGATAGTGCATTTGAACGTTTTATTGATATCACTGATAGATACAAGTTATCCAATAAATTTAAAATTTTAAGTAATAGATAAAACACGAAGAGACTTCAGCAGAGATAATTGGCTGATGCATTAAGTATTTGTTAGTCTTCATATTATATTTTTAAACTCATTCAATATAAAAGGAAAACACTTTTACCACTGTATATCAAGATTTTATGAATTTATATAGAAACAATCTATCGGAACACTTGCTTGAAGTAGTAATGTAGCACGTGATTTATTATTCTCGGAATATATAGTTCCAGGTGGTGCAGAGGTGCGATATTTTTGAGTTTTGAAAATAAACACAATCAAATCAAAATCAAAACTTTTTGGTACTTTTTCTAGTTATTCTTTTATTGACTCCTATGACTATGCTCATTCTGTTTTAGGAAACCACAAGTGATTTACCAATCATATTGCATTATATTATTAAACGTGTGGTTTTACGAATAGTATGAAGAATCCACATAAGAAATTTAAAAAGAACACAACTGTTGAAAGTCATTTAATTCTTCAAAACTATGTTGAATTAGTCAAGCAATTACCATATGAATTAAAATGCATGATTATTAATTATTCAATGTTTACCTTTAATGTTTTAGATCATTATGAAATTTTCCTTGAATATTTGAAATTGAATCACAACTTTAAATTAAATGTAAGTGCTTTTCACGATCCAAAAAAATATAAAGATGGTTTAAGTTTAACAGCTTATTCAAAGTATGGGTCACAGTCAACACAAAATACTGTCAGTTATTATACAACTTTATTTGATTACTTTAAAATTGAAGAATTAGTGGTTAGTCCTAGGTTCTATGATCAGATAAAGGTCAAAACTAAAAGATTATTACTATCATTGAGCAAGAACCTTATAATTGTTAAATACCCTTCTAAAAAATTAATTGATAAACTTAAGTTTCCATTGGAGAAAATCAAACTTCTTGAATGTAAAGTCCCAGAATTGCCTTATATTGCACAATATTCACACAAATTGATAAATCTAAAGGATATCAGTGTCGATGTTGGTGATCCCTATTCACTTGATGAATATCTTAGAGAAATTGAAATCATCACTAAAATTGAATCCCTTACTAATATAGACTTTATCACAGACTGTATCACATTTGATTTATTAGATATTTTATCCGATTTAATAACATTATCAAGCAAGATTTTAGTTTCCTCTGGTTCATTTGAATTGAAATTCCCAGATATAGATGATCATAGTCTTTTCAAAGGTAAATTTAGAGCCGATTTAGTTGAAATTAATTCAGCATATGATTGTATAAATTATTGTTTACCTTGTTTCAAAGAACTAGAAGAATTATATTTACATCAAGAAGAAAGTAATCAAGAACTTGAAAATTTATTATTTCAAGCAAATAAATTAGAGAGATTTAGTTTAGTTTGTACATCAAATATAATCAATTGTGATTTCAAAGATTTAAAATATTTGAAAGTGTTTGAACTTAACTGTGATCAAATTGATTCGAAATCTTTCAATTCATTACCTAATTCAATTACTTCCTTGAATTTAGACATTAAATCATTTATTTCAAATGATTCTTATATATTACCGTCTGGTTTGATAGATTTAACGGTTGAAGGATCTTCATTTATTACCAAGATGGATTTAAGAAAATGTTCACGATTAAGTAAATTAAGATTATCAACAAATGATTTCACTTCGACAATTAATGAATTTGATGATATATGGGATCGATTGCCATTTGACTTGTTAACACATTTAGAAATTAATATAAATTCAAGAAAGAATTTGCCTGGTGAGAAGGTCATGGGTATTAAACTTAATGTAAAGGATCACATAATGTTAGATATTACATCAGGAGCTGAATTATTGCTTATAATTTCTGATAATGAAGTTATTGAATTTGATGAGTGTATTAAAGAATTGAAGTTACCATACTTTATAATCAGGGGATTTAATAAAAGAGTTGTTTTATGTTCCGATAAGAACAAATTGATGATAGTATAAAAGTTAAATGATATGATATTTGAAGATTTCCTTGATGTGACTGAGAAATATAACTTATTTAATGAATTCAAAATTGTTAGTGATACTAGTTAATTAATGAGACCTATTGCTGATTATACTTAGCTGGTCTTGGTATAATCTATTTGTTGCATTTTTCTTTTGGTCATTTTGTAATTATTTTTGAAACTTTTGCTGGCATTTTAGCAGGATATTAATTAATATATTATAATTCGTAACCATCATCAATTGATTCCGAAAAACAGGTTAGAATAAATTGAATAATGTGTAAAACAGTGTAATGCAATCTATCGGAATTCTTGCTTGAAGTAGTAATCATTGCACGTGATTCTTTGAAATAGGAATATATATTTCTAAGTCGTGCAGAGGTGTCCAGGTTTGAATAAAAATAAAAACAACCAAATTAATTGGTGTTTTTATTCATACTATAGCTATTTTTTTTTTTGACTACTATATGACTATGCCCCTTCTGTTTTAGGAAACCCACGTACAAGTGATTCACCAATCATATTACATTATATTATTAAACCTGACGTTTTACGAATAGTATGAAGAATCCAAATAAGAGATTTAAAAAGAACACAGTTGTTGAAAATGCTTCGAATGCTTTGTTTCTTCAAAATTATATTGAATTAGTTAAGCAATTACCATATGAATTGAAATGTTCAATTATTAGTTACTCTATGTTCACATTTGATGTTTTAGATCATTATGAAATTTTCTTTGAATATTTGAAATTGAATGATAAATTGAAATTAAAAGTAAGTGCTTTTCATGATCCAAAAAAATATAAAGATGGTTTGAGTTTAACTGCTTATTCAGAGCATGGGTCAAAGTCAACAGCAAATACTGTCAGTTATTATAAAGCTTTATTTAGTTACTTTAAAATTGAAGATTTAACAGTTGATTCTAATTTTTTTCATAAAATATTAGGCGAAACTAGAAGATCATTATTATCATTGAGCAAGAACATTAAGATTAAAGGATACCCTCCTGAGAAATTTCTGAATCAACCCAATTTTGCATTAGAAAAGGTTAGAAGCATTCAATGTAAAGTTCCAGATTTGGCCCATATTGCCCAGCATTCACACAAATTTATAAATTTAAAAAATATCACCCTAGATTATGTTTATGGTTCCTGTTTGTTTAATGAATATATTGAAGAAATTGAAATTATTACCAAAATTAAAACTCTTATTGAATTCGAATTATGCATAGATTCTGTTGATTTTTATTCATTAGATACATTATCCAACTTATCAAAATTATCAAACAAAATATGTTTCTTCTCGGAATCATTTGAGTTAGATTATTTGTTTGGAGATAATCTAACAGTTTTTAAAGGTAAATTTGTAGCCGATTCATTTGACATTGATTCAGCATATGATTGCCCAAAATATTTACCTTCTTTTAAAAAAATACAAGAATTAAATATAAAGGAAGAAGAAAGTAGTCAAGAACTTAGAAATTTATTATTCCAGGCAAATAATTTAGAGAGCTTTAATTTAGTTTGTACATCAAGTATAATCAATTGTGATTTTCAAAATTTAAAACATTTGTTTGCAATTAAACTTGATTGTGATCAAATTGATTCGAGATCGTTTAATTCATTGCCTAATTCAATTACTTCATTAACTTTAAATACAAATTCAGTTATATCAAATGACTCTTATATACTACCCTGTGGCTTAAGAGAATTAGATGTTAAAGGATTTTCATGTTTTACCAAGATGGATTTTAGCAGATGTGCACTATTAAATAAAATAAGATTGTCTGCTACTCCAGATGATTTCACCTCTCCAATTAATGAATCTGATGATATATGGGATCAATTACCATTTGACTCAATACTAGACTTTATAATAGATATAGATTCAATTGATGCGTTGCCTGGTGAGAAATTGTTAGGTGTTAAACTCAAAGCAGAAGATATTAGAGTGATGTTAAACTTTAAGCGATTTTATGATCTTTATGAAGTATTAGTTATAATTTGTGATGATGATTTTATTGAATTCCATGAGGTTATTGAAGCATTGAAATTACCATACGTTGTAATCAAGGGATTTAATAAAAAAAATTGTTTATATTCCAATAGTAATAAATTGAAAATAGCGTCTAAGTTAAATGATATGAAACTTGGAGATTTCCGAGATGTTAGTGATAAATATAACTTATCAAATAAATTCCAAATCCTTGGTTATTGATGATGATCATTATTTTGTATCTGACGATTAATTACTGGGTTCATTATTTGATTAATTTAGTTGCACATACACTGAAGTTATTGTCCGGACTGAACGATGTCCATTAATAGGATACAGTCTACAGATATATACTGAATTAGAAGATACATTCAAAAGTTTTATTGATAGATCATTCAATTGTTTTATTATCAGTTTATCATTACTGAGAAAGTTTCTAATTTTAAGTGGAAGAACCTTCGGTAAATATTAAGGATGATATATAACTGTATATTTTAATTTTTATTGCAATATTGTGATTTTTGATTTAGTTTTTATTACTTATTTCTCAACATATGTCTATCTTTTTATATTATAGTTTTTAATATACTACTTTTTATGTTTGTGTATTTTACATCTTAACATCGGAATAATCGCTGGATGTAGTAGTTTGTTCACGTGAGTTTTCTAAATCGGAATAAATTTTTCAATTGGTGCACGGGCGGTCCATTTAAAAAAATAAATTTTTATTTCCATGTTTTCCCAGAATTGCCATACTTTCTCCAATAGCTTATCAAGATCCCTTAACTCGTGTCATAACTGATAGTTTGTTGTTTTATGATGGATATGGTCAATTTGTATAAGAGATCTAAAAAGAACACAGTGGCAATACCTTTGATTCTTCAAAACTACATCGACTTAGTTAAACCATTGCCATATGAAATAAAATGTTCAATCGTTTGTTATTCAATGTCTACATTTGATGTTTTAGATCATTATCAATTTTTCTTTGACTATTTGAAATTGAATGATAGTTTTAAGTTAACCGTAAGTGTTTTTCGTGGAAAAACAAATAAAGAAACTGTTCACTTAGAAGAATTATCAAAATATGGGTTTTCAGAGTCAGCACAATATTCTGTCAATTATTATACAGCTTTATTTAATCATTTTAAAATTGAAGAATTAATGGTTGATGATGATTTCTATCATAAGACAACAGACAAAACTCAAAGATTATTATTATCATTAAGCAAGAACATTACAATTCCTGATAAATATCCCACTCACGAATTAATTGATAAAGTCAAATTACCTTTAGAAAAAGTTAAAAGCATCCTATGTTACCCTTCAAACTTGTCTCATATTGCACAGTATTCACATAAATTTATAAATTTAAAGGATATCTCCGTAGAATATGTTAATGAACCCTCTTCGTATGATAGATATATTAAAGAAATTAAAGCTATTACCAGAATTAAATCTCTTACCGAAATAGAATTGAGTATAGGCCATATTACAAATGATTCATTAAATGCTTTATCCAACTTATTGAAATTATCAGATAAAATTATTATTTACTCGGATTCATTTGATTTAAAATATTCAGATATAGATAATCCAACTGTTTTTAGAGGTAAATTCATAACAAACGACTTACCTGAGATTGAATCATTATCTGATTGTTTAAATTGTTTACCTTGCTTTAAAAATCTAAATCATCTATGTTTGGATGTGAATCAAGAACTCAAAAATTTATCATTTAAAGCGAATCATTTAGAGGAGTTTGATTTAGGTTGTACATCATCTATAATCAATTGTGATTTTAAAAATTTAAAGCATTTAGAAACGTTTAGTCTTAGCTGTAATCCAATTGATTCGAAATCTTTTAATTCATTACCTAGTTCAATTAAAACATTATATTTACATACTAAATTCTGCACATCAAATGATTATTATAAACTACCTTGTGGTATAAGAGACTTAAAAGTTACTGGATTTCTATCTTTTACCAAGTTGGATTTTAGCAAATGTTTGAGGTTAGAAACATTAACACTATATGATAGAGAGGATGATTCTATTCCCGTAATTAATGAAACTGATGATGTATGGGATCGATTACCATTTGATTCATTAAGAAAATTAAAAATTAATATGGTTTCAATTGAGAAGTTTCCTGTCAAGAAAATACTAGGTATTAAACTTAAAACAGAGAATAACTTAAAGTTAAAGATTGAACCATTTTCTGAATTATTGGTTATACTTTGTGATAATGAAAGTAATGAATTAAATGCGGTCATTAAAAAATTGAAGTTACCATATGTTATAATCAAGGGATTTAATGAAAATGTTAATTTTCATTCACCTGCTAGACAACTGAAAATAGTATGTGATGAAATCCACAGCAATTATAATTATAAGATAAATGGTGTGAAACTTGAAGATTTTTCTGATGTTACTGAGAAATACAACTTATCAAATGAATTCAAAATTTTTAGTACTGCAAAATCATATGAATATTGGTGATCATTGTTTTATATTTGTCAATTTATTACTGAGGAGTTATCATTATCAAAATTCGTATAATTTAGCTATAGTTGGAGGTCATCAACCGGACTCGCTGGCGCTCATCACCGGACTGTATTTTCCTTTTGTTTTAAGATTTATAATTATTTTTCAAAGTTTTGCTGGTCTTCAGAAAGAATAGCAGTTGCTAAATTATTCAATTAATCATCTACAATGAATATCAACAATGAAATTAGAATAGAAGAAGGTGATACATCATTCATTAGAGATAGTTCATATCAAC
>JAJLZM010000485.1:0-11335 GCA_030572235.1 Ambrosiozyma kamigamensis
TTGTACAATTACCAACGGACATTAAAGAACCAACAGATAAAATCGAACCAATTATAAGTGGCCATTTAACCCCATTTCTATCAAAATAAGTACCAGATAAAATAGTTGAAATCATACATAAACAAATATTAATTGAAAATATCCAAGAAACAGTTGAAGTTTCAACATTTATTAATTGATTTTGTAATAATTGAGTTTGAATGACACCAAAAGAATTAGGAATTCCCCAAGTTGGAATTAAACCAACAAATGCACCAAATACAACTAACCAACCTTTAAAATTATTTTCAGGATATTCAAATCCATCATCATCAAATATATCTAAATCTGAATTTGAATTTGAATTATTTTGATTTTGATCAATACAACGATGTTCTTCAGATGTTACAATTGGACTAAAATCTATATGTTGTTGATCTTGACCTGATGAATTACCTTCTACTATCACATCAGGTAATGATTCTTGAATAGATAGATTGACTATTTTCATAGGTTCCAATTTTTTAAGTTGAATTGAATTCATGATGATCTGGTGCACGTGACTTGATGAGTTTTTATATGAATTTTGAAAGAAAGAAGGAACATTAAAGAGGAAAAGATAAAGATTTGATTTTTGTAATTTATAGTGAAAAGTTAAAAAGATAAAAAGACGGAAATTTCCTATTTTAAATCAGTTGGGCACGTGATTTAGAAAGCGATAATTGGCTGATCAGAAAGCAATATTACGCGTAGAAATAAATAAATATCTTTTCCAATTACTACTTATATTCCAACTGTCGTTGACTGTTTTAGATAAATAAAGATTAACTCAAAAGAAAAATAACAAGAGAAAGTATTCAAAGATATGGAGAACAATTAAAGCAAAGAAAGATTTCAAATTCAAATACCACTCCTACTATTTCAAATATTCCAGATAATGATAAATATCATTAAAATATGATACTAAAAGTATGAATATTTCTGATATTTTAACACAAATTTCATTGATCAAGTTTAATTTTGAATCTTTTTCAAGTTCTTTAAATGAGAAAACAATTAATATATTTCAAATTGTGAAAATTCTAATGAATTAAGTAAAATTTATCTTGAAATTAGAAAAACAAATTAAATTAATTTCAAATAAAACCCAAACAATAAATAAATGATAATTAAATCATGCAAGATTACTTGAAATGAACAACAATAATAATGTTTTTCTAAAAACAATGGTTAATTGAATTGAATTGTAAATTATAATCTGATATAATTAAAATTAATTCAACCCCTTTAACCTTTAACCACTGAACAATTAATAGCTGATCTATTGAAGAGTTTAAGAAATAATTAATAAGTTGTTATAATATGATTATATTCCTAATCGGTGATGATTTACAGTTCAATAGTTCAATGGATTATATCATATAATTTAAGCTTCCTTTTAAGAATGAATTTCCATAATTAAAGAAGAATTAAATTAAATCAATTGACTTTATATTTATTTATTTATAATTCTATAATTATATGAAACAATATATATATTACATGCATGGATGATAATTAACTATATATTTAATTGAATTAATATTAAATTATAATAATTCAATTTGAATCATTTGAATCATTTGATTAATTGTGTATTCAATTGTTTCAGTTGTTCAATTAATTGTTGATATCCGTTGAGTGAGAAATCTAGTTGTTGATATAAGTGACAGGGTCTCATGTGGATTAAGATCTGATCTAGATTACTTGAGATACGTTGTAACGTACGTATAACGGTTATAAGGCTTGTTACGTGATTCATGATTGATTTAATTTGATTTATTTTTATTTATTTTAATTTGTTTCAAAGAAGAAGAAATATGGAAAAAGAAGAATATGATTGGATGATAATTTGTTCTTGTTACATAAATAATTAAAGTTTGATATTATCAGTTAATCCGAACGATTATTTGATCAAATTTTGATGTAGTATCATATATATCAGATCATATCATATATCATATTTATAATTGTGAATTTGTGATATTGATTTAATTGTATAATTGTTAATTGATATAAATTAAATTACAAGTTACAACCATGATCATGAAGTATATCTAATTAGATATACGTGAATATACGGAAGCAACACATGTACAAGTATAGATTAGATAAACATGTGTTGTAAATTAATTGAATCTTATCTTAACCCCTTGATCTCTTGACTTGACCTAGCTTGGTATAAGTAGTATTACATAGTTAAGTTATACTACTGTTATAGTTAAGAGCGCGAACGCGAACAGTTAAACATCAAACATAAACAGCAACTGTATAGTAATAAATTAATTCACTCCGAAACCAAGAAACAAAGTCCGGCCGTGCCTGAATAACACGATCGAGAGTTATACGAGAATCGTCTGATCGTATAGCGGACTTTACAGAGTCTACACTCGGCTTAATTAGAATCATCCCACTCCATCCCGCAGGAGTTGTTCCGTGACTGTTCACACCCGTGCACCGCTCCAACTCCGACTCCGACCTTAATTGCACAGCTTCTGCTCTTTTCTCATGGGGTGCAATCCTATTATCAAGTCATAATGAAGAGGAGTAACTAAAAGAAATTATCAACACTTCAATTCAACAAAAATTTAAAGCAAAATTTACAACAACAATTTACAACAATTTATAACAATTCAATTTATTCAATTTACATTTTTCATCCTCTTAATTTCTTTCTTTCTTTCTTACTAGTTGCCTCGTTTTTAGAACAACTTGCCTCTTCTCACTACTATTCCTACTCATATTCCTACTCCTATCCATCTCTCTCTACCAAATGGATGTCAATTCAAGATCCTCCTCTGAATCTTCTTCTCCCAGTTCTTCTCTAAAACAAATTTCAAGAACTTCTTCCTATGTTCATAAACAACATTCGGCAACTCATCACAATAGAATCCATTATTCTTCAAAAATTAAAGATAATAACTTTTTATCAATAGATGAATCAATTTCAAATAACAACAACTCTCCTCATATAGAACAAGCTTGTGATTCTTGTAGAAAAAGAAAATTAAAATGTTCAAAAGAATCTCCAAAATGTTCAAAATGTATTGATCATGGTTGGGATTGTATTTATTCTCCAAGAACTATTAGATCCCCTTTAACTAGAGCTCATCTAACTAAAGTGGAAAATAGAGTTAAAGAATTAGAATTATTATTTAAAAAATTATTACCAACTGAAGATTTAAATTCTTTATTAAATGGTGAAAAACAATTAGATTCTTTAAATTATAATACAATTAATTCAATTAATTCAATTAATTCAATTCAATCTTCTTTAAATAATTCTCCTGATGATACAACTTCAAATAATAATAAATTAAATAATATATTACCTCAATTACCTGATGAATATATAAATTCTGAATTATCAAATAATATTAATTATGATTGGTCTGAAGATGATGATGATATTGATTCTTTTCAACCAATTACTAAATCAACAACTTTAAATAGTCAAATTGATATTAACAACGCGAATTTAATCATTTCAAATAAAAATTCTCCTCCTTTATCAATTCTTGATTCAAAAAATTCTTTAACAAATTTATCAAATTTAAATAACAATAATAACAATTTCTTATATAAAACTAAAACAAATAATTCTTCAATATCTTCTTCTCCTTATTTACAACCAACTATACCAAATCATATTACTACAAATAATAATATTAATTTAGATGGTATGGGTGTTGGTAATAATTCCGGTTTTTTAGGTGTTGGTTCTTCTTCTTCTTTTTTAAAAGTTATGAAAATTGATGATCAATCAATTAATCAATTAAATAATACCACTGGTTTAAATCCTTCGGCTTTTATAAATAATAACAAAAAAGATGAGGATATTATAATGGATGAATTATCAAATAATAACAATAATTCAATTGATTTAAATAATAGATCGGTTCAAGAAAAATTCTTAACTTCTTATTTTAAATATTATCATACTTCATATCCTTTTATTAATAAAGAAAATTTTATTAAACATTTTAATAATAAAATTCCAATTAAAAATGAAAATAATTGGAAAGCTTTATTAAATACTGTTTTAGCTTTAGGTTCTTGGTGTTTAAATGGGGAATCTTCAAATATTGATTTAAATTATTATCAATTAGCTAAATATTATTTAAAAATTGCTTCAAATGTTTTTGAAACTGGTAATATAACTTTATTATCTTCATTAATTTTATTATCAAATTATGCTCAAAAAAGAAATAAACCAAATACTGGTTGGAATTATTTAGGTTTAGCTGTTAGAATGGCAATGTCATTAGGTTTATATAAAGAATTTCATAATAATAATATTAATAAAAAATTAAATTTATCAATTAATGATGAAACCTCTTTTATTGATAAAAAAGATATTTTAAATTTAGAAATTAAAAGAAGATTATGGTGGGGTCTTTATATATTTGATATTGGGGCTTCAATTACTTTTGGTAGACCAATTAGTTTACCTTCAAATCAAGTTATTGATATTAAATTAATGAATAATATTAATGATAATGAATTAAATAATTTAATTAATGATTCAAATATTTCAATTTTAACTGATTCAATGTTAAATAAACCTTATCCAACTTTATATTCTGCAATGATTTGGCAAACTAAATTAACTTTATTAACAACTCCATTTTATTCAAAATTAATTTCAAAACCTCCTCCAACAATTAATGAATGTTTAAAATTTAATTCAATTTTATTAAAT
This sequence comes from Ambrosiozyma kamigamensis, assembly GCA_030572235.1. NCBI lineage: Eukaryota > Fungi > Ascomycota > Pichiomycetes > Pichiales > Pichiaceae > Ambrosiozyma > Ambrosiozyma kamigamensis. The sequence continues at coordinate 4,721 of JAJLZM010000485.1, forward strand.
TTTATTGATGAATTACCAAAATTTTTTAATGAAGATTATGAATTATCAAAATATCATTTTTTTAAATTAACTCCAAAAAATTTATATACTTTAGATGATTCAAAATTACCTGAATGGTTTAATTTATCAAGATTTAGATTAATTTGGAGATATAAAAATTTACAAATTGTTTTATTTAGACCTTTTATTTGGCAAAGAATTGTTATTTCTGATGAATCAAATACTCCACCAAATCAAAATTTTATTAATTCTGTTAAATCAGAAGAATCTAAAAAAGGTAGAAGAATTTGTCTTAATGCTGCTTCTGAAACAATTCAATCAATTGAAAATTTCGTTAATGATAATGAAAATAGATTATCTATAATTGCTGTTTGGTATGCAACTTATTTTTTATTTCAAGCTGTTTTAATTCCAATTGCTTGTCTTTGTTCAGATTCAAATTCTCATCATTCAATTGAATGGTTAAATGATATTAAAATTGCTAAAAAAACTTTATTAATTATGTCAAAATATAATTCTTTATGTTTAAAATTTATTAAATTAATTGAAAGATTATTAACTCAAATTTCTTTAAATTCAAATACTAATTCAATGGTTGATTTAACTAATACCGATAATAATGATAAAGAATTTGCAATTAAAAATGGTTTACCTTCTTCAACAACTTCATTATTTGGTAATTATAACAATCATTCTAATAATTTTAAATCATTTACTAGTTTTACAACTCCAAATTCACCAAAACAATCATCAATTAATAATAAAAAACAAAATAATATGTCTTCATCATTTAATCAATTATTAAAATCAAAATCATTAATTTTAGATTCTTCTTCAAAATATGATGAATCAAAATATCAATCTGTTGATCCATTTGCTTTATTAGATGAAATTAATAAACAAAAACCAAATTTTAATCAATTAGGTAATCCAAATAACAATAATAATAACACCAATGGTACTATGTTTTATGATTTGATTCAAGAAAATGAAACTTCGGTTACTAATTCACCTGTTTTAATGTCATTATCAAATACAATGTTAAATCAACAACAACAACAACATCAATTAGGTCAATTGACTGCAACTGCTTCAACAACAACAATTAATCCAACTACAACAAACACATCAACTAATTCAAATGATTATAACAAAACATCATCAAATAAAGTTAATTTTGAATTTCATACTAATGACGACAACGACGATGATGATATTCTTATTAAACAAGAAGAAGATATTGATATGGATTTTGATTTAAATAATCAAAATGATGATATTGGAACAGGTACAACTAGTGTTGCTGAAAGTAATAATGGTTCATCTACATCAACAACTCATCATCAAAGTAATAAAGGTGAAAAGAATGAATTGTTAAGTGATATTTATTCTTTAATTTTTGATGAATTTACTGATCCAATGGCTTTTGGTGTTGGTAATAATTAACTTAATTACGTTACACTTTTTTTCTTTTTCGATTATGACCTTTTTTTTATTTTTTACTTTTTTTGGTTGGTTAGGGTAGAAAAACAATTTATTATTATTATGATTTGGTTATTATGAATTATTGAATTATTATGAATTATCATGAATTATTATTTTTTTTTGTTAGTTATTTGTTGCTGCTACGTATATTATACTCCAATTTCTTTTTCTTCTTATTACTCTTACCCATTTCCATTCCATTTCCCCTTAGATATATTTTACTTTCTTCATGATTCTTCATTACAATCTTCTACTACTATTCTATCCCCTTATTTCTATGTGTTTATCTTTCTCTCTTCTCTCTTCTTCTCTTCTTCTTTTCTCTTACTTTTTTTAAAAATTTGATTTAGATTTGATTTTTTTTTCCTCTCTACTCTTATAGTTCTTTCTTAGTTATTATCTCTTTTTTTTTAATTATTACTCGTTTTTACTGCTTACTTAGGTTTTATCCTTCACTCTTTTTTATCTCTTGACTATATCTTTTCCTTATTTTTGTTTTTGATTTTGTGCTTTTAAAAGAACTTTTTGCACCACTACGTTACTTTCTCTTTTTATTACTTTTTTGTCTTTTTAATGTTGTTTCGTTTTTTTTTTATAATTAATGCATAGCTTTTCTATTTCTTTCTTTTAATTGTTAATATACATATTTATCTATGCTTTCTTCATCATTCATTCTTTTGTTTTGTTTTAGCTATTAATTCTTATACTACTAGTTTCGTTTGCTTTTTTATGCCTGAATTCAATTCAATTATGCTTTTGTTTTTTTGAATTATTATTATTAAACACTTTTTGTTATTTCATTCATTATAAATATTAAATTAAAATTTACCTTATATCTATCTTTTTTAAAACTTATTATTATGTGTTAGAAAAAAAAGTATATTAAAATTACGTAGAGTATAAATTCGAAAAACCAAATAAGATATAAAAAAAGGAAATTAAATACATGAAAAAGTACGTAGTATATATTATAAATTTTAAATATATCTGGATATAACATAAACAAAATAGAAAACAAAAAAAAACATTTAAGAAAAAAGTTGTTTTAAAGTTCAAAAAAAAAAATTCAACATATCAAGTTAGTAGTAAAAAGACCAAAAAAAATAAAAATAAAAATAAAAGATTCCCAACTTCCCAAGTAATCAAAAAAAAAGTATCATCAATCATATATAATATCATTTTTCTTGTTTATTATTATTATTATTATTGTTGTTGTTGTTGTCGTTGTTATTGTTATTGGCTTTGTTTTTTAAATCATTATTATCATTTTTCTTCTTGTTATTATTATTATTATCTTCTAAATCTAAATTATTTCCATTATAAACTTCTCTATTGTTATTATTTCCACTTAATTCATCAACAGTATGTATGATATTAATTCTTGTAGTAGTACCTGTAGAATTGGGTGTGTTAGTAGAAGTTGATGATAATGTACTAGTTAATGGAGGTTGGGATTGTAAAATTGATTCATTAATAGAAGTTGCACTACTTAAAGTTTGTGGTGGTGGCACACGTTGTTGTTCTCTCTCTTGTTGTTGTTCTAATGTATTTAAATTAAACCCACTACCAGAATTTCCTGTTCCAGTTATTGGTCCATATAAATTAAAAGTTGATGATGGTGTATTAAGATTTGGTGATCTTGATCTTGCTCTAAATTCAGGTGATTGATAAACTGATTCTGATTCACTATCATCAACATAGTCATGGTATGATGAAGATGATCCTTGACCAGTACTTGTAGAAGATATTATTGATTCTGATAAACCATTATCATCATTTACATTTTGTTGATTTTGTTGTTCAGTACCCCATAAATAATTAACAAATTTATTTTTCAGCCAAGAAAATGATGAACCTGCAGTTGGTTGATTATTTTCCAATTTTTTATCAGAACCTGAAGATTTAGCATAAGGATCTAAAGGTTTCATAATTAATGTTGCTCTATTTAAATTCAATTCCAATAAAGTTTTATCTTCATCTAAATCAGTAAATGTAACTCTATCAATTGTTTTGAAAAAGAAAAAAGGTAATTGTTGATATTCTGTATAATTAGCCCAAACATATTCTCTAACAGAATATAAAGTTTCAGTTTTATTGAATTTAGCTCTAAAAGATTGACCATCAAATAATTTAATTTGTAACATATAATCATTTGAATTTTCTAATCTTTTATTATGTAAATTTTCATGAACTGGTTTTTCAGGTTGTAATATATCAGTTTTATTATTATTATTAGAATCATTAACTTCACGTCGTTTTCTTTCTTCTTTATCAGCTTTTAATAATTGTAGTATACGTTCTCTTTCTTGTTGAGCTTGTCGTTGTTGTTTAACTAAACCTTCACGATACTTTCTAGCAGCTAATTCAGCCGATTCTTCCTTTAATGAACTATAACGTCTTGCTTTCTTAGAATTGTTATCAACTATATTGGATGAAGATGCAGGAGGTGGTGGTGGTGGAGCATTAGTATTTGATTGATGTTGTATTGGATTTGGATTAGGTGGCGGAGATACAGGATCAGTGCTTCTTTGTTCAGTGACTGGAGGAGTACTTTGATTTGAACTAGTGGTAGTATGTGAACTTGTTATAGCACCATCTATATTCTTCAAGTTATTATCGATTTCTTTTAATCTTGAATCAAGTTCATCAGTTGTAACTTTTGAATCAATTATATCAACAATTTTACCTGAATATATAATAACAATACAAGGAACTTGAATATTATTAAATTGTGGGAATATTTGTAAAAATAATTGAAAATTATTTGAATTTTTAATTAAATCTAAATTAATAAATCTATTATTTAATAAATCTTTTGAAAAATGTGATAATTCATCATTTTCATTTTCATCATTAAAATGCTTTAAAATCCAACTTGTACATTCATCAGATTCATCTTGGATTAACATCAATAATGGTTTATGTTGAGTCAGTGATAACTGGATAGCAAATGAAGCATCAGTTTCAAACTTGAAATGTAAAAGTGAAGTAGTAGAAGTACTTGATTCTTCTTGGTTATCAGCCATTATATTACGCCCTATTTTTGTGTTTTTGTGTTTGATCTATTTGAGGTAAGAAAAGTGTGCTAATTTTGAGAAAACAAAGGGAGATGGACTCGAAACGGGGCTAGTGACACCACCTGGGCTTGATTGTGTGTGAATTATAGGACAAACTGCTGTTAACAAGGAAAAGGAAACGTAGACTCACTGTTTCAAAAGGTCATATTCCAAATTCACCCGCTTTTTCCAGCTTAGAGAGCGAACTACATAGTTATTTAAATTTAGTCAACGATAAGTGTAAATATTAAAGAATAGTAATGAATATATAATAATAGGGGATATAAAAAGATGCAATGACCCCCAATGGTACAGGGTATAGTACCATCGGTTTTTTTTCAAATCAATTGAACAAAAAAAAACTAAAAAAAATAGATATAATAATAGTAATATAGTAAACTTATCAAAAAAAAACAAAATTAAACAGATTAAAATATGATAAGGAAGGTAAAGTAAAAGAGTGTAAAACGAATGAAACAGATATTGAAAAAATAAAAAAATAAATTAAAAGCTAAAAGATTAGATGGATATCATTTCTAAACTAATTATGATGACTTTTCATGGGAAGTAGAAACTCTTCTCATAGCAACTAAGAAATCTTCAATTGATCTTTGTTTTGGTTGTTCCTTCATTGGTTCACCATTCATGAATCTATCGAATTTATCTGAACCTGCCATTAAGTAGTAAGCACCACCTAAAATACAGAAAACACCAAATGACCAAATCCAGACTCTAACAACTGTAACAATATCATTCCAGTTTTGTGACCACCAACCAAATAAGGTGAACATAGTAGCAATGATATCAACAATTAAAACAGCACCTGATAATTGCCATGATGGAACTGAAGACCAGAATGGACCAGTAGCTCTAGTAATGAAAATTAACCAATTTTCAGTTAATGAAATTTGTAAGAATAAAACACCATCAATAGAACCAAAGTTTTGAATGATACCACCCTTTGATGAGAACATAGTAGTTAAAGTAATCCATGTACCAACAGCTAAAATAACACCTAAAACAATAGACATACCCCATAATCTTGGTAAGTTCCATTTAACTGGTTTTGGATCATAAGGAGCATTATCATAAGCAATAGCTAAAGTAGCAACATCAGCAAAAATAGCAATGAAAACAACTAAATCAATGTTTAAGGAATCATTTAAAATTGTCATCCATAAACCTAAGAATAATTCTAAATGTAAAGATAAAGCAATTCTATAAACAACATAAGCATACATTCTGTGGAAAATTTGTCTTGAAGTTTTTAAAGCATCAATAATAGCAGATAAACCTGGAGCTAAGAAAACAATATCAGCAGCAGATCTAGCAGCATCAGAAGCACCTTCGACGGCAATACCAGTATCAGCTTTCTTTAAAGAAGGAGCATCATTGACACCATCACCAGTCATAGCAACTAAGAAACCTCTTTGTTGTAAAATTTCAACAACATTATATTTATGTTGTGGGAAAACTTCAGCAAAACCATCAGCATTTTCAACGAAATCATATAATTCAGAACCAATCATATCACCACCACCACCTAAACCTAATCTTTCAGCATCATAAATGTTGGTACCTAAACCTAATTGTCTACAAGTTTCCTTAGCAATACCGACAGCATCACCAGTTAACATCTTAACTCTTAAACCTAAAGTTCTAGCTTCATTAACGGTTTTAGCAGTATCATCTCTTGGAGGATCCATACATGGCATAATACCTAAGATTTCCCAATGACCATCACCAATTTTTCTAGCAACACCTAAAGATCTGAAACCTCTTGAAGCAAAATCAGCAACTTTATTTTCATAGTTTTCTAAAATTTCTTCTGGAATTGGATGATCTTCTTGAACAGTCTTTAAAACGAATAATGGGGCACCTTTAACACAAATAGATCTTTCTCCATCTGGAGATTCAACAAAAGCAGTAACTTTTTTGGAAACAGGATCAAAAGGTTGGAATTCTAAAACTTTGTATTTTGGTAAAGCAGCTCTAGCTCTTGGATAAGAAATTAAAGATTTTAAGAAAGCTTTATCAATAGCATCTAAACCCTTCTTCTTTCTGGAAGCAGCCA
>JAJLZM010000486.1:0-11230 GCA_030572235.1 Ambrosiozyma kamigamensis
TATTTCCAAAGTCTATCCACAGCGCCCCCAAAAACCCAAAAAGGTAATTTTATTGGTGAGAATCACCGGATATGTACTAACCGGATCGCTGCAACAGTGATCGCAAATCCGGAATATCGGCCATAAAAATCCATATCCGAAACCCGAAAAGAACAACAAGTTTTCAAGTTATTCTTAGTAATTTCTTGCGATTTAAAGGACTAAAAGAACCTAAATCTAATGCAAAACCTATCCCAATGACCACATTCCAGGGTGTTGGAATGTCCTATAAAACAGAGACGATTTGCTGGTCAATCCAATTCAGTCTATTCAGAAGATGATATCGTCCAGGTAATCAAAAATGGTCAATGAAAACAGTGAGTTGTATTCAATTATAGGTTCAATTTCTTCACATCTTTCAAGAAACTCAGCATCAACAATTCAGCCACAGAATGATGAGAGAAGTATTAATGAATTTGAAGGTGTTTTACAACCATTAAATAATACTGATCCATTAGATGAACAAGAAAGACAACAAACAAAAGTTATAGAAAATTCATTTTTGGAAAATTTTAAATTAAATTATTGGAATAATGATCAATTTTGGTTTTTAAATTTCTTATTAATTTCAATTATTTCTTATTTAATTACATTAATTATACAAATTATTTTATTTAGATTGTCATTAAAACAATTCCCAGGTGAAATTGAATGGACTAATACTGGTAATTATACTTTACTTATTCCATCTGTAATGAATACTATTTGTTGTTATTGTGTTGTTTCAATGTGTTTCTGTGTTTATCAATTCATTATTACTTTTATTGTATTATATTTTAGAAATTTATTCATGTTAATTACTTATATTTCATTATCAATTATAATGTCTGTGTTTTTAGGTATTCAATATTATGTTAATATATTAGCAATTCAAATGAAAGAATCAAGACTTGATGAATCAACAGATGATAATACAATTCAATTAATTAAAGGATCATTAATATCATTGATTATCTTATCAATTTTAACTTGGTTATCACAATTATCAATAATTCAATTCAAATTAAAACCTCATTTCGAAAGATTTACAGCTGAAAACGTTGGTAATAATAAATATTTACAACGATCATATTTCTTTTTTGATTTACAAAGATGTTGTATTATATTAATAATCTTTTTAAATTCACAATTTTATATTCAATCAATGATTTTTTATTTTGGTAATATGATAGCTAATGGAATTTTAATTGCTTTAAATTTAGCATTTGTTTTTGTTGGTTATTATTCATCTTCAAGAGAAAGAAAGTATTGGTTTATTTTATTTATTTTCTTATGTGCTCTACAATCTGGTTATTTATGGTATTTATTATCAATTATGTGTAAATATAAAGAAATTATATCACATATTGAATTCTTATTCTTTTTGAATATATTAACATGTATTACAATTTCATTATTATTTATTATATCAATATTTGTTTTATTAAATTTTAATTTAGGTCTTTATCAAAGTTATTCAAAAGATTTTAAATGGTTTTTAACTAAGAAACAAAAACCGATTAATAATGATGATAATAATGAAAAAGATCAAGAATTAAATGTTCCATTAGTTTTGAAACACCAAATAATAGATTTAAGATCATTCAAGACAAGATTTATTGATAATTGTTGGTCAAATTCAATCTATGTTAAATGCTTTATTATAATATCTATATTAAATTCATTGATTAGTTTCATTATATCAATGATATTAATTATAATTAATGCTAATAAATATACTTATTTACTTCATGAAGAACAAGAACTCGATTATGATGCAATATATAATGATGAAGATAATTGGGATGAAATAGATAATATTGAAACCTTAGAATCTTTATTAATGATTCTAATCTTCTATTCGAGTTGTTTTATATTTAGTTCAATTTATCAATTATTTTTAAATATAATTGTTTTGATCAATAAAAATAAATATTACTTAATAATTTTCAATTTATTTATGTTGTTAAATACAATCTTATCAATTTTACAATTTGTTCAATTTAATTCAACTAATGGTATATCTGATAAATTAATCAATTCAAGTCTTTCAATGATGATCATAAACATACTATCATTCCTTTCATTATTCTTATTATCATTAAAATTACAATATAATTTCAAATTATTGAAACCAACTTATCGTATAATCAAATTAAAGCTAGTTCAAAAACTAAATCTAATTTTCAATTTAAATAGATCATTGTTAATACTATTGTTATATTTGAATTCAATCATTTTATTATTTGAATCAATTATATTTTTTAATGTTATATGTATTGGATATATATCAATAGTTTGGTTTGTAATTCAATTTATCTTCACATTTATAATGGATTTATCATCTTGTTGTGCTAATAAAAAATGGTATATTAGTTTCATTATATTTCAAATATTAACCATTTTATATCAAGTTGCTATATTAGTTATTGAATTAAAGTATATAATACTTTTTTTTCCATCATTACATTGTTTTATATTTTATTTAATATTAACTATTTTATTAGATTTTATTTTATTAATTGTTTCAATTATAAATTTAAAACAATTTAAATTTAAATTTAATAAAATTTATAAATTTCAATATAATTGGTATTTTAAATTATTAAAAAGAAAACAAGAAATTGAGGAAAATCAAGATGGATTTATTGATATTACAAATGATACTTTTAATGATGATAATGTTAATGATGATCCATTTGTTAGTGATGAGAATCCATTAAGAGATGATTTGGATTTTTAATTACTGTACAAGTTTACTTTCTTTTTTCATTTAGATAATGTATTATGTTTTGTATTTTATATTTTTAATATATATAATCTGATTTATGTTATCGATCAAACGATACCAATCAATAATCACCACCAAGTGTAACACGCTGTACCACTAAAAATTAAAGTTTTAGAGTCCATTTCTTTCCTTCTTCATTAACATAAGATCTTAATGCTTTAAGTAGAGTATCAAAAAATATGGGAGAATAGCTAACTTTAGATAAGAATTCCATTTCATTTGTCTTATTTTCAAATTCTTCAGTATCAGAGTTTAATAATTCATTGTTATTATTATCATTATAAATATTATTTAAATCCCAAACAATAGATTCTGAAAAATGATTGAATTGATTAACAAGTAGTGGTTTGAATCTACTTGATCTTAATAGCGACAGATTCATGGAATATAAAAGTAATACTCTAGCTTCTTTCTTATCATTATCAGAACAAATGGAATGGTATCTCATAGTTGAAATCAAACAAACATGTAACACTTTATCAAATTCTGTATCTTTACAAACATTTGAATATAATTTTTTGTTATCAAAGTCTTTGATATAATATTTACCAAATTTACCAGGAACTGTATTAAAATACACGTCTGATTGAGTTAAATAATTGAGACAAAGTTCACTGAATTCTTTATAAACATTAGCAGCTTTATCAAATTGATTTGATTTATCATATAATACAGCCAGTTTCAAAATCAATCTATAATAATCAATATTAAAGTAAGGTAAAATACCAATTGAATCAAATAAATTAAGTGCTTTTTGACAATAGTTTATAGCTGAATCAAGATCGTGGTTAGCTTCTGCATTTAACATTTCTTTAATAAAACAAGTTTCGGAAGCACCTTCTACTTTTCTAAGTCTTTTATTTGGTTCTGATAAGTGCCAATATAAAGTGTCTATATTGAGACCAAACGTGTTTAGTTCATCATTTGGTTCAATTGAGTAACCTACATTGAAATCTGATGTCAATACTTCAATCTCTGTATGATCCAGATCATGTGTAATATCCACAAGCCAGCAAGTACACACCATCATAAATATCCACCTATCAATAAAATCATCATAGTCTTCAGGTGGTTCCCATTTTAACTTTTCAGCTTGATAATTAGAAAAAGTTTCTTGAATGTTTTGATGATTAAAACAATCTAATGATTCTCTAGATTTCTCATAATCTTTTTGAACACTATTAGCAGTATCTTTTAAATAATTTAATAGTGGTGATGATAATCTATTAACTGTTTGTAATGATCGAGTTGTAGTTGTAGTTGAAAAATGATGATTAAACTTAAATGATTTAACGATTGAAGTTCTTCGAATCTTTCCAGTGAATTGCTTTAACATATCTGAATAAGCTCACAGCTAAAGCTTCAGTTCTAGTAACAACAACTATCATGATTCATGGAGTACTCATTTGGATCTAATTGTAACTAATTGTAACTGAAGAAGAAGTAGTTATGAAACAACTTACAAACAAAAACTCATTTTCACTTGTTCCCAATTAGGACTAAAAAGCGCTCTGTTTTGACACGCTCATTTTATCAACAAAAAAAAACAAAAAGAACAGAACAGCATATTGTAATAATTGATGATGAGAAGAAAGATATTGAAGGAGCATGGATGCTATAAGCAGATAACTCACAAATTTGGTATAATTTATATAACAAATTGAATTTCAACTTCATCAGTGAATTCAGAATTGGAAAAAAAATAAATAATATGAATTAGTTTCCAAAATCTTCACATTAGTTCTAACTTCTAATAACCACCACTTCATTTTCTTCTTTAATCATTTCTTGAACTTTCAACATTAACATAATTTCCATTTTTCATATCTACTCTTTCACTTTCCTCATCAATCATGTTTTGAACCTGATTTGTTTGGGCATACTAGTTTAGCACTTTATCAAAATGATTTGTTACTTTCAATCAAGTATTGTACATCTTTCGGTGTAGTATGATCAATCATGATATTGTTTAGTTGTTGTTGAATGTTCTTGTTCTCATTTCTTAAATTAAAGTTTTCTTTTGCAATTGAATCTAATTTATTTAATCTGGTTTCCAATTGATTTCTTGAAACTTGATTTAGCACTAAAATAATTTAATTATTTTCTGAAATTTGCAATCTTATGGAAAACACATATAAATACCACGGACGGGATATTGACCACCTCCCAGAATACCAAATAAAGAAGCCAGATCACAATTATTGATATATATTCGGTAACTAAATAAGGATAATATATTGAGAATAAATTATACAATATTTATCTCTTATGTTATTCAATCACAGTGTTAATAATATCTTTATCTTCATCATCAAGTATTATAGAGTTGTCGTTATCAAAATTAGGCAATTTACCAAGATCAAACTCTTATATCCAACCTTTATTTGCTGTAAATGTTAAAAATAGAGTTGGTGCACCATATGCAATTGCAATGGCATCATATAACTTATCTCTATAAAATTTTTTATAAAATTCTTCAATGTTTTCCAAATTTGTTTTATAGAGTCCAACTAACAAATCTAAATTATCGTTGTTCTTATTCATTTGATTCAATTGAGAAACTAAATTGTTAAATTTTTGCTCCTCTTCAAGCATCATTGGATGAGTTGAAAGGGTTTCAATTTCTTTAAATTTTTGTGAAGACATGATGGTTCTTTATATGGATAACTTCAGATGTTTTTGAAAAAAAGAGGATATAAGAGGTGAGCCATGATATTGATAAGCAGGTGATAGATGAATAACATTTGTTGTACCTTTTAAGATTTTTCCATTTAAATCACGTAATTTATAACTATTCTTATTATTCAATTTAATAATCCTGAATTATTTAAAATTAAAGATGAATTAATTCAAGTTACTGGAATAAATATTATCCTAAAAAAAATTATAACAAATCACAACATCTTTTCATTGCATAATGGTATTTGATAGCATTATAGATTGACTCATTTGCTTGTGTGGTTATTTGTGTTAATGCAACATAATATCCAATATCCTGACTAAAAATTTCTTTCATTTCATTATCAAAATCTTTTTTATCTTCATTCAAATCAGTATAACTTGCAGTTTTTAATAATGGTACCTCAACTAATGGTAATTGAGAACCTCTCAAACTCTTCATAAATAAAACATTTGATTCATTCATAAGCATTCTTTTAACTTTGAATCCTTTGGAAGTAAGAAAGTACCATTCTCATCATTAATGATCAAGAAACCTACTTTTACCAATTGGTTGGTGGATATTATATTAAAACGATTGTTATTTGTATTAAAGTATAAACAAGGGAAGCTATACGTCTTATCGCCAATTAAAATTTTCATATCACCTTTCAAATCAGATTTCCTCGTTGGATTCTTTAAGTCAATGGCAGAAGTTGATTGTGGTGCACATTCAATGGCTGGAATATAAGCTGGTGATGGTTCGGAGACAGCTGTTAATTGTTTGATGATCAAATCCTTATCAAAAGGTTTAACTCTAATGATAGACATTAACTGTGCTATGAATTTCGGATTCAGTTGATCTGAATTAAATAACGATTATCCATTGATGGTTGTATTAAAAATATTAAAAGAAATAATATAAATTAAAGAATTAAATTAAACAAATTGTATTATACAAATAGATCCAATTCTGAATTAGAAAGAAAATTAGCATATTCTTCGAATGTAACAGATGGATGATAATGATCAAGTACATTTCTAGTAAAACTTGTATCGGTTCCAGAAGCAAAGCAACCATGATAAACAATATTAGAAAACATCTCCAATTTCATAGAATATATTTGATACATGAGTAGTTCCGGTTTCAGTTGAACCAAAGACATAAGGAGTACGTTCAGGAACTGTTACAATAGTTGTGAATGAAACAGAAGGATATATTGTATAGTTGTAACAGATGCACTAGGAAAAGATGATGAATCTTTCCTTAATTTAACTGTTTAGTTTTTAATACTTTTTACGGCCAAATTAAAAACTCTATATTTATATACATGGAAAATAGTAATACATATAAGTTGTAAATTTAAAAAAGAATAGTATAAAACAATCAAACCCTTAGTTGATTTAATTTGATGAATTTGTAATTGTTGATTTTAAAATCAAAAGATGGTAATTATATTGGGAAAGTTGTTACTACTAATAAGTTATAACATTAATTAAAATGCCAGTGACCAACTAGCTTTAATCCTTCTCCAGTTTCTTCTTCTCTTTTCAACACATCAACAATTTTATTGTAAGTTCTTATAGTAGGTTTTTCATTTCCATCATCTTCTAATATTTTTAACCAAAATCCCCAATGTTCAATGGATCTATCAAAAAGATCTCTTCGTTGAATGTTTAAATACATTATACACATAAACATTAAACAATGAAGTATATATTTGATTGCTCTTTGTTGAACTTCATTTCTTGAATTTCGAATTAATTTCTCTGATAAATGATGTGCCATAATAATTGTGAATATATTATTTGTAATTGTATCATATGTTGTAATAAATGCTAATTTATAAACATAATGAACTAATTTAAGTAAATCTTCACGATGAACATGTACTACAGAAATAACATTAAAAATTGGTAAATAATAATTTTTATCAAAATTTAAATAATCATTACCAAATATATCTAATGAATAAGTTAAATTTTTTAAAAAACATGGATCAACTGAAGAATAATGATATAAAACAGATGCTTCTTTATAAATTTCATCAAACCCACGTATTTTCATTGATTTAATTGATTCTGAATCATCATTTAATTCATAAACTATTCTTTTTGATAATGCTTGAATATCTTTAATTATCATTGGATTAAATAAACTGAATCTTAATAATGATAAATAAATAGTATAAGATAATAAATTTCTAGCTTGAATCTTATCATCTTTTGAACATAATAAATAATATCTACTAGTTGAAATTAAACATAATTTTAACATAAAATCAAATTGTGTATTATAATTATTTGAATTATTTGAATTATTATTAAAAAATTCATTAATTTCAATTAAATTTAAAAAATAAATTTCACTAATTAATTTATATAAATTAATTGATTTATTTAAATCACCTTTAATTTCAAAAATTTCAGCTAATTTAATAATTAATCCTGAATAATGTATAAAACATGGTGATGAACCTGTATTTTCAAAAATTCTAATTGCTTTTAAACATAATTTAATAGCTAATTCATAATCTTTATTATTTTCAGCAATTAATATTTGTTCAATAATCTGTTTAATTTCTTTAGGTATTATTTTAACATCTGTAGTTGATTCAATTTTAATTTGATATCCTCCATTATTATTTATTTTATTCAAGAAAAAATCTTTTGAAAAAATATTTAATATTGAAAATGAATAAAAGAATATGAATGAATATAACACTGTATCTAAAGTACTCCATTCTTCATCATTTGATTTATTATCTTTGTTATTATTTGATTGATCATTTTTCGATTGTTGAATGTTTTCATTGATTCGTTTTTGATTGAAATAATTCAATGAGCCAGCAGGCCCAGCAATAGTATCATTAGTATTATTATTGGTCTTTGTATTGGATACTTGAAATTGATTCAATGATTTGAAATGATTCAATGTGGTTTTGTTGAGTTCATCTTTAAGTATTGATGATGTTGTGGAAAAATAACAACAACACTTCTTGTTAATTTTAAACGATGTTTTTGCATGTATTATTCTAACAATTGGATTTATTCGTATATTTCTTATAAATGATTGTTTTATCATGGCTTGTATTATCCTTTGGATGATTATTAAACAAGGTGTTAATTGTTACTGATAGTCGTTGTTTCTTAATCCCGTGAGATTTATTTTTCAAATTTTGCAATTTGGTGATACTATATTAATAACAAATTTAACAAAAATGTAATAAAAGTATTTAACGAATGAATGAATATGAAACAAAGGGGGAGTACGAGCAAACAAACAAAGTCAAACATAACAAAATAACAAAAAAGACAAAAAAAGGAGTGTAGATAATAATAAGAATAGACGGATTGGAAACACAAAAAATCAAATTAAACAAAAAATTCAACAACCATCGAAATAGAAATATGAAAGAAAAAAGACAAATAAGACAACAACATTGTGTGAAAAATAAGAAAAAGATATAAATTATACATACAATATACAACAAAACGACAAGAAGAGAAAAAAAAAATAAAAATAAAAATAAAAGATGAATGAATAAATGGTATATAAAGTGTTAAAGAAAATATAGCATGTACAGACAGAGATTTTACTTCTCTTTAAAAATCAAATCTTTCTTTTCAATATATTTTTATAAAATGGTGTGTGTTAGAATTGAAGCTATATATAATAAATCATAATATACAATATTATATGTTGTGTGTGTGTGTGTGTGTGTGTGGTGTATCATGTATGATGAATCAAAGTATAATCCAGAATTAAAAATCAATAAAAAAATGTGTTTGTAAAAGGATTGATAGTAAAAAAAAACGTTTGGGGGTCTTGAGAAAAAAGGTAATTCAATTTAATTATCTTTTATAATGAATGAAATAGAAGGAATGATATATGTTTTAAAAAAATGGATCTTTATAATTCAATTGAATGCAATATTACAAATTTAATCTTCATATAATATACCAATTGTGTTTATGTTATTTTTTTAAGGGCTTTTTTTTTTCCACTTTTTTTTCTACAGTTAGTAGACTTCTAACTGATTTGTTGTTATTAACTCATTATTATAGTAAAGTATCAAACTCACTGGCTTTAAGCAAAGGTCTAAACGTAAACTCTAAAATTGGGGGTAAAATTGGGGTAAAATGGGGGAATGGGGAGAATTGGTCTTAAATATGGTACTCTTATTGTTTTTAAGATCTAAACGTTGAGTTATATTGCTGTCTTACAGAATCAGAAGTTGGATTATATTGTTGAGAAGAATTGTACTGTTGAGGGGTTGTGCTATATTGTGGTGTTGTACTATATGAACTATATTGTTGTGATGCTACTGTGTTATTATATGTAGGATTATATTGAGATGCAGTTGAATTATATGCTGGATTATATGAAGGATTGTATGAAGTATTATAAGGTTGTGAAGTTGTGGGGTTATATGGGCGAAGTGGATCTAAAGATGAAGAACTATATTGAAATTGTTGTCTATTTGAATTTAATGGGAGTGGAATATTTTGTTGTTGTTGTTGTTGTGGATTATAATGATTATTATTATTTTCATTTGATATAATTTCACCTATTGTAAATGGTTTCTTTAATGGAGGTTGAGATTTACTATATATAGAACTTATACTTGAAGAAGAATGAGGTTCAGTATGAGATTGAGATGAAGAATCTAAAGCAGAATCACTTTTATCAGTTGTACTATGTCTTTTAAGTTGTTGATCTTGATATGGGGATATATAATCACTAGATGGCATATAACTATTCAGAGAGATATCTAATTGATTATTTATTGGATAATTGAAGGTTGAAGAGCTAGTTTGAGTATAAGGAGTATGTTGTTGTGAGGTAGTTGTAACAGAAGCCGAAGCAGCAGAAGCAGCAGAGACAGATGAACCGGAAGTAGTAGTGGTAGCAGAAGATGTTAGAGAAGTGCCAATTGGGCCATTAGAAGTGACAGCAGTTGAAGTAGGTATAGTAATAGGGTCAATTGAACTTGAAGGATGTTTTAATTTTTTCTTTTGCTTTGGTTTTTGAACAGTACCAGTTTTTCCAACAAATTCAGCTATATGATGAGGTCTTGTTATGGAGGGAAAGTCTTTGGGACTGAGGCCATGCTGTCTTTGAAGATGGGAGGCCATTCCAGCACAGGAGGTTTGACTTGGAAAGGTATAACGAACCCCTTTTCCACAATCAGTGCAAATAACCATAACATTACCCCCTTCAGAGTAACAATTGTTGAACTTGTGCCAGACCCAGGACTTCCTTGACTTCTTCATGCTGATGGTAGCTGGAGGCATTGCGATACGTAGAGGACAGAGACGGACAGCAGGCAGGAGAAGACACGGTGGTAGGGGCGTGCCTTTAAGGAAGACCATCAAGATAAAACAACAGTTATAAAGGAAAGAAAGGCTGGTTTTTCAGGGGGCGTGGCGCACCCAATCGCGGTCACGTGCAGATCTCAGATCTCGGCGCACCTGTGCACCGCACGCAGGTACTCCGCCAGGGGGCCCAGGGCAGCCAGGGCACGGGCCAGGGCACCAGGGGTACACTAAGTACGTTTTTAACACGCTGGTAGATGGATATCATGGTATTATGTGATATATCATCTTCATTTACTATATACTTGTTGATTGTCTATTGATTCAATCGCTCAACAAACGCTCAGTGTCGTTAAACCCCTGAGCAGTGAACTTTTCATTGCCCGGAAATCAAACGTTCTATATTTTTCAAGGGGGAAAATAGTATCAAATTGTTCATTTCAA
>JAJLZM010000487.1:0-11221 GCA_030572235.1 Ambrosiozyma kamigamensis
CATGCTTTAGGTGCTGATGATGCTTTAGCTCATTCTTCAATTAGATTTGGTATTGGTAGATTTACAACTGAAGATGAAGTTGATTATGTTATCGATGCTATAACTCAAAGAGTTAATTTCTTAAGAGAATTATCTCCATTATATGAAATGGTTAAAGAAGGTATTGATTTAAATTCAATTGAATGGGCAGGTCATTAAATAAATAAAACCTTGTCTATAAAAGATTTAGATATTGATTTAATTTTAAATAATTTTGAATTTGATAATGAAGTTCAAAGAGTTATATTAACAAAAGTTGGTGAAGGTCCAGAAGTTGTTGATGAGTATTTATTAGATTTAAAGAAAACAAAAAAGTCATACTATAATTCTCTTAACTACATATAGTCGATTTTCTTTCTATTGAAAACTTATCAGAAAACACTTGTATTTTGAATATTATGTATTGTTACATGTATAGTATCATAAAGATTACTGATAAAATTCATTAATTATTCAAAAGATCACGAAAAAGTATAAATGAAGAGTAGCAATTAGGGTATAAATAGCAAAAGATATATCAATTTCATGAATCATAATATTAATTCTTGTATTTTCAAATGAAGAACTAGACCATCACTCCAAAGATTTTCTTTAGATTCTTAATGTTATAAGGATCACCAAGCTTAGCATTTGTGTAACCATACCTGATTAATTCTTTTTGAATGGAAGCTTTAGTTGCACTATTGAAAGCTTTTAAAGAATCCCACTTCCAAGAAGTTGGAAAAACCGGTTCACCATCCTCATTATAATAACAAATTATTTTATATTTATGGACTGAACCATCACCAGCTGATGAATTAAATCTTTTGTTCGATTCAGACTTTCTAATAATAGTTGAATGTTCTATACTCTTTTTTAAATCTTCACCAACATCGTCAACAGCCTTCTTCATATTATTCATTTTTTTCTTCATATCTTTCATGTCTTTCTTCATTTCTTTCATTTCTTTCTCCATAACATCTCTTGAGTCTTTAGCTTTTCTTGAATCATTTTCTAATTTTTTTTCCATAGCATCAAGAGATTTTTCCATAGTTTCAAGTGATTTTTTAACATCTCCTTGAGTTTTCTTAAACTCTTCATTATATTTTGCAGTAGCAACGTTTGATTTCTTAATTTCTGACAGTATACTTTTAAGATTATCCCCTTCATCGCCAGAGGCTGTAACTTGTTGTAGGAGTTTAATATCATTTCTATTCTTAATGGCCCATTGATTTGTATGAGCTTGAGAAGTTTTCATTTTCTTAATCTCATTATGAATTTTTTTGGAAGAAGGAGTTGAATCAAATTCCAACGACCTCTTAAGACCAGCTATCTCTCTTTCAACTGGTATTTCTTCATTTGGATCATTGATTCCTAAACTACTTTGAAACCAACGGACACCATTTAAATTATTTAAAACAGTTGGTATTGATTCAGTATCATCGTAGTTTGTTAAACTTCTCAACTGATTGAATTCATATGCATTTCTGGAAGTGGGTGTAAAATTGGGATAACGTCTTTTAACATAAATTCTTTCAAGGTGTTCATCAACATTTGTATCTAATGGAGGTAATGAATCAGGAGAATTAGAGGCAGGAGGATTGGAGGCAGGAGGATTAGAAGACATTGTGATTTGAATAATAATAAAAGAGAAAAGAGAAAAGAGAAAAGAGAGCTCGAGTGGAATGTGTAGACTTTTGTTTACTTTTGTTTTTGTTTAATTTTTTACGCGTACAAAACGTACAAGCGCAAAAACAAATTAAATGTTGCGACGATCGACCATGGACTGGACGATAGGTGAATTCGGATCGATCGATCGATTAATTTGATCGAAGAACATTATAACAGCAGAAATATATAACTAAACTAATAGCAATTAATATAAGTTGAAAGTGTTCTTTAAGTGATAACTAAGGCGGGGTAGTTATGTAAAAGATATAAGTTGATAATATATTAATATAAAAGGTAAGCAAAAGTAAATAAAAGAACAGTCTGGAAAGTAATAGAATAAAATCAAAACAAACAAACAGGTAAACAGGAGTAAACAGGTTACAAACTCTCCAAGGCAAATAAAGGCAACATATCCAATACATCCAATACATACTATAGCTCCTTCAATTCTATACATCGACCTTATAAACAGCTAAAAATTCTACAACAATGGCTCAAGAAAATCAGTATCCTCTTATCTATGAATACCACTTTGGGTAGTCTTGAAAATAGAGTTGGTACTTTGGAGTCCTGTTTTACTGATCTTCAGAATATGAATATCTCATCGCTAATTAAGTCAATTGATGTTAATGATGATGAATATGTGAATTAGTAAAACTCTTATTTTTCACGCAGAGAAAACCGAAGAACTTATAAGAACCAAAAAAACTAACCTAGTTTGTACCAAAACTTGAAGAAAAAAAAATATGAATAAGATAGTTCATTAATTGTAATAGTGGTTAGTTATTGTTTAAAATCTATTGGAATACGAGATGATGATTCTTGTCATTTTCTTGAACAGCAATATCAATTAATTGATTTTACGCGTCTGTTTTGTTCTAAATTCTAAGATGGATGTCTAAACTGGATACGGACCGGTTTACAGCGCCATCGAGTTTGAAGTTATAGCTCATCACATTAATAAATACAAATTAAAAAGTAAAATAAAATAATAATACAAAATAGAGGAAAGGTTAATTAAGAGTCAATGTTAAAGGACTATGTGGTCTTTCAGCTGGAATTGTTATACCTATTGGATGATGGAAAGATCCAGTTAAGTCCACTGGATGTTGAAAAGTAGCTAAACCATGATCAAATTCAGGTTCAATCTTTTTAGAATCACAATCAACAAAATTAACAAATGGTAAATCATCTTTAGAAACAATAAATTTAAGATCATCATATGATGGATTCATCTTAACACTCAAAACTTTATTATTTGGTATATCTACTCTAAACCAATGTTTTATAGGTGATTTAAAGTGATCTGGTAATTCCATATTTATACAAATGAATTTGCATTTAGAATTTTTACTAATTTGAAGTTTTAAGTTGATAAAATTTAAATTGTTTTTAAGACTCATTCCAAATCTTTTACCATTACGACCATGTAAACATGATCCATCCAAATCATCAATTCTTAACATTTGAATATTTGAGGGAATATGATTCCAAATTTCATCCGTTTCTAATTGTGTTGGTGATGTTAATGTAATTGTATCTAAATGTCCATTATTTGAAAAATCTGTATGTGTGATTATATTACCTTTACAAACTAAAAATTGTAAATATTTTGGTAGATGAATTGGTGACAATCCTATTTGGGTTAAATCGTATTCAATATTTAAATATGTTAATGTACTTGGAAATGTATCAATTGAACTTCTATCCATTGTAGCTGATTTTCCATATTTTCTCTTCGTAAGCATAATAAAAGTTAACCTTTTCATTTCACTAAAATCACAATTTCTAATCTGTGAACCTTCGATATGGATATGAAAAGCATCTGAATTAATAAATTTAACATTTGAAAGATTGTTTTCAGTTAGTTCAATATGGGTAATGTTCTTAATGTTTGGTAATAATGAAAAATTTAAACCTGAATTATTACCTGATAATTGATTTAATAAAGTAGATTTTGATGATAACATTAAAACTTTTGGATGATCAGCTAATGAAAATAGATCAGCTGTTCTTTCACATAATGGAAATGTAATTTTATAACCTAATGAAAATTCAATCCTATCTTTAAATTCTCTAATAAAATTAAATAAATCTTGATTCAAATTGAAATCAGAGCTATCAAATTGTAATTTTAAAGTTTGTGTTAATTTCATTAAATATCTTAAGCCATCTGTATTTTTAGGAGCTTTTTCAAGATGAACATTAATATAACTTAAAGGAAGGTTTAAAACAGATTTAGCTGAACGTAATGGGCGAATTTGATTTTCCAAAATATCAAATGATGTAATATCAAACATTTTCTGAAATAATTTAACAATTGGAGCAACTTTATCTGAACAAAGAGAATCAAATCCTGTTAAAGTTGTACCTCTTAGTTTCTTATCTGGGAAAGCATCTGGAATACATGAAACGTGGGTTATCATATTAAGCATTGCATCTCTTTCTTCTTGAACTATATCTGGAACATCAGGGACATCATATTCTGATGGTCCAAAACTATGAATATCAACAGTAACATTCTGAATATCAAAGTGACATAACCATTCCATTATTGGTTTCCTAAATTCTTTGAAACCAATGCTAATACTTGAATCGAATGTAACTCTATGTGTTGGTAATTTGATTTTAATAGCAATGTTTCCAAGTCCTTGAAATTCAACCCATGCTAGTGGTTGTTCATCAACAAATAAAATAGGTTTCATTAATTGTAGCCAAGTTGGTATAAATGGTAATGGACTTTTATATTCTAATAATGAATAAGCAACTATGGATCTGCAATGGAAATGAACAAACCAGAGACACGTAATTTGAGATAGTATATGTTTCAGTCATTTTGTAAAGTATTTTTTGGAGATGGAGAGAGTAAAGCTGTGAAGCTGTGAAGCTGTGAAGCTGTGAAAAGAGCATAAAAGTAAAAGTATAGTTGTTTTTTTGTTTACGTATTTCAAGACTTTACGCGTCACTACTTCGTTCTGCGTTCAAATTCGGACACTGTGCCGCCCACCGTGATCTACGGGAAATCTCTACCACGGGATCCGACTTATACCAGGGGTTGCACACTCTTTTCATGGTGTTCTAATTCAGATTATTCCCGATTTATGAAACCATTGGATTTGAAGTTATAAGAGACCAAAATAAAATACAACAAAATTATGTTAATTTATGAATCTATAATAATTAATAATATACAAAAAAGCAGTAAATAAAAATGAGGGAAGTCAAACCAAAGTAAGACTATAAAAATAAAAATAAAATGATGTTAAATATGTTAATTAAACAATTTCTCTTCTTAAACCATTGTTACTTTCAGTTTCTAACTTATAATTGAAATCAGATCCATCATCACCAATATAAGAAGAGTCAATATGTTTCATTTTGATGAATGAAAAACCTGGATACCAAATAGTCAAAAGAATAATAGCAATTGAAACAAGTGTTGAATCTAAAACTAAGAAATAAATTTCATGATCCATGATATAACTATCCCAACCTTCAGCTAATTCAGCAACTCTATAAATACATCTGATGTAAAGAAGAATAACAGCAATAAAGAAAGCAACTATTGTTTTTTTAAAATATCTTGATTGTCTAATTGATGTATATTTTTCAGCTAAAGGTAATCCTAATTTAGATTTCATATGAACTTTATAAAAGAATAAAACAATTAATCCAATGAAAACAGATAATGTAACAACTTGAAAGACTAAACCTGCAACCATAACTGCAACACCTGGAGTAGTACTCTTACCTTTATCACTTAATTGTTGAGTATAACTACCACCAGCACCTTGAATAACAAATGATATAACATCTAAAACAATGAAAATTCTTCTATAATTTTTTGGTCTAATAGGTGATAATCTTTCATCAAATATTTCAATTATGAAACCATATGTATTATAAGAAGCAGCACAGTAAAAGATAACAGCAAGAACATTACCAAGCATAGTCATTAAATAGTATAATTTTTTACCAGGATGATCATGACCTAAACTTCTTCCCATGAAACCAACAAATTCAAGTAATGAACCAATGAAAAAGGCAATACCAAAGAAACGTTCTTTAGTTTTGAAAGCAAAACCAATATGAATTAAAATAAGAAAAGCAAATAAAATGCAGAAAAAGACATTAGCACCTAAGTTAGGGATGTAACCGAAATAGTTTTCTGAAGAACTGGTCATTTTGTAAATTATAAGTAGTTGTAGTAGTAGTTGAAGTAGTTGTATAATATAGGAAAGAAAATATACTAGAGATTCAATTGTAGTTTAGAGAGAAATCTGTTGATATTTAAATACATTTTCTTTGGAAGCAAGAATTTGTATGCTATATACACTTTGAGCCCAGATGGCTGGGTAGCTAAGACAAGCCTAGTTTTTCTTCTAGGCTGAGAAGCTGAAATATACAGAGTGGTGTGCCGTCATAATGCTAGTATAGAAAATTTTGATTCAAGTACCAGCTTAATATTATATCAAAATATTAATTTGGATATCAAACTGCTATCCTTGCAGGAAGGCTGTTGGAGGCGCTGCCAAATGCCAAGACGTTGGATGCACAGAACAATAGCATGGAAAAACTATTTTTCTTTTTTCGTTGTTTGAAGTTAATCCGGCCGCGGTAAGCTGGGCGGCTTGGGCTCTTGATTGGGGGCACATTTTAAGAAATTGTAAGAAATTTAATCCTATAAGTTATAACTCTAGCTATAGCTAGCTGTAGCATTGAAATTTGTAAAAGAAACTGTTACTACGCCATAATGTATGGTCCCTGAAGGCTGAGACAAATCCTTAAGCATTAACAGCAGAAATTAAGAAGGCAAATTCAAGTTTCATAAAACAGAAAAGAAAACTAATTGAAAAATCAAATTATCCTTTTACAATGATCCAGGATTCAATAACTGTGATATCAATAATATCTCTTGTTAAAACGTGATGTTTTGAATAGAATAATATCTGGTTTGTGAGAGCGTCTAATTTAAAAGTAAAACAAAATATTTATCTGTTTGATATACTTTTTTGACCTGTTTCTGTTTTACAACTATATATACTTAGTTTTTCTAATCAAGTTATTGTAAATCTTCTTTAACACTTCTTTCTTTTGTAAAATACAGTAATTCAATGGATTTTATAACCTTTAAAAGTATAAAAAGTAGAAGATCATATCAATCTACTTCTTCAGATGATAATTCAACATTACTGAATGATAATAATGAATCATCTAATTCAACAATTAGAGGAAGTGACTCAAGCTATGTTGATGTTAAGGAATACAATGACAATGAATTAAAAGATAATAATACAAAAGAAAAAGAATCGGAAGATGAAAAGAATGAAATCATTGATTCATATATGACTGAAGATGATAAAGATAAAAATAGTGATAGTGATAAAGAAGAATTAACAATTTATAATGATGATGAAAAACAATTAATTAAAAGAGATCAAAAACCAATAATTAATCCATTCGATACATATGATAAAGAAGTTCAAGAAAAATATAAAGAAGCTCTGTGTTGGTTAATTAAACAAAGAAAACAATCTCGTATAATGAGATCATTACTTAAACCAGATGAACATCATCCAAATGCATATTTAAAATCAAATCAGGTTATGATTATACTATATCAATTGATTAATGCAATTAATGATACAGTGCCATGGTGGTTTTTGAATGAATTACCAATGCATGAATCAATCAATAATAAGTTTTATTATGAAACTTTTACAAAAGAATATGATAATAGAATTGGTAGAAGAGGAAGATGTGTAACTTATTATATCATTGATTGTGATTTAGTTGGTAAGAAATGGGAAATTAAATTTGATTTAATGAGTCCAAAGATAATTACATCATTTAAAGAATTTAATTTATCTATACCAATTCCTAGAGTTTCATACCTAAAACAATACAATTATGGTGAATATATTTATAAAACTACATTAAATATAATCAATAATAAAGGTAAGATTGCAAATTATGGTATTGTTAAATTTCATAAAGATAAAGATGGTGTTGTTTCTTATAATAATGATACTAATTCATATTTTGAATCAAATGATGATTTCATTAATCATATTTATTATAATTTACCAACAAGAATAGTTCCTAGAATCAATAATCAATTTTATGGGACTTTAATATATCATAAGATTAATAAACAAACTGTGATTAGAAGAGATAAGATTAGACTTGGAGATTTTTTAATTATTGATCAAGGTATATTTAAAGTTAAAACACCATTATTTGATTGGAATGCATTAAAAATGACTGAATTGAACTATAAGTTGAGTGATTTATTCAATAGAAATAAATACTCATTTGTTAAAGTTGGGTTTGATGATATTGATGATGAAGAATATAGAAATGATATATTTATTGGAGTTGTTATTGGAATTGATTCGATGAAAAGAGAGATAAAAGTTGTTAATTATGATAAAGAAGAAGGAAAAGTAGTGACTAACACGTACAAGTTGAATGAATTTGAAAGTGGAGTTCTAAAAGTTTTCCGAGCTGTTGGAAAAGAGATATTTCCATGGAATTAAATATTTTAGTTTTTATAGTTAATCCGACGCATGTTGTTATCTCCGAATAGCCGAAAAATCGACAATGACGCGCTCTGCTGTGCGGCGCGTTAACTCCGTAGCAAGAACGCGTTTTAAACTTTTGATTTTTGGTCAATTTTGGTCAATTTTGGTGATTTTTGTAAACAAATCAACTTATTTTGCTGAAATCATAGCAATTATAAAAGGATTCAAATATCCTGGTTTCAGGTACTGCTACTCAACACAATGCTGTTTCATATCCGTTTCTTACATCGATATTGCATCGAAACAGTCGAAACAGCCATCCTAGTACTATGAATATTATTGAATTTTACGTGTCTTTTGTTGGTTCATTTCCAATACATCTACAGAAACATATCCTTGCTTATTCTTTGTTAAAATACCCAAATCATCAAAAACAAAAACAAAAAGAAAAACAGCATCCATACTGGATTGATTTAATTCCATATATTTTATTTATCACTGATACACCATTATTATGGATTGAATTTAAGAAATATTATACAATTTCAATAAAGATTCAACTAACTAATAAAATTATATTAAAATCATTATTTAATATTGATTCAACTATCAATTCAACTATTAATAATTTATTTATATCAAGTTTAAATTATTTTAAAATTGAAGAAATTAAATTTGATTTTAATCATTGTTTTATAAATGATAATAATAATAATGAATCAAATAATTATTTGAATTATTATGGTGATTGTTGTTTACAAAAGAAAAATAAGAATTTATTAGGTGAATTTTTATTATTAACATTAAATTCATTATCTGAAAATAATAGTCATTATATAAATGAATTAATTTTATATAATTTAGGTAATAATTATTTAAGAAATGGAACTTTAACTAAATTAAAGATGTTTGATATATTTGGTGGTTTAACATCATATGAATTAATTGATAATGATGATATTTCATTTATGATTAATAATAAATCAACTATATTAAAATATAATAATTCATTAGATTCAATAAAGATTACATTTAATAAAGATCAACCAAATTTAAAACAATTAAATGAATTATTAAATATGACAATAATATTAAAAATTGAATTTTTTAATTCAATTAATTTTGAAATTAATGAAAAATTATTTAATTTTATTAAATTAAATGGTAATAGAATTGAATTATTATTAAATAAATCAATTGAATTACCATTATGTAATAAAACAATTGAATTATATAAATCAGTTTTAAAATATCCAAAAATTTTAAAATTATCATCATTATCAAAAAAATTGAATAATAATTTAGGTGGTATTTTAAATTATCAATTATTAAAAAATTTAAATAAATTAACACATATACAAATTAATGAAAATAATATAACAAATATTTCATTTATAAATTCAAATGCAAATCATATTTTAATTGAAGGTAAAAAAATTAAAAATTGTAATTTTGAAAAAATGAATAAATTAACTTATTTAATGATTTTAAATAAATTTAATAAATCTGGTATAATTGATAGAAATACATTAAATACATTACCTAAATCATTAACTTATTTAAATATTGAATATGATTTAATAACTCAAACATATGAAGAAATTTATTATTTACCATTAATTGAATTACCAAAATATTTACAAATTTTAGTTATTAAAAGTAATAATTTATTAAAATTAATTGATTTTTCAAAATTAAATAATTTAAATGAAATTCAATTAATTGAACCAATTCAATTAGAAAATGATTTAATTTGGTCAAATATACCAATTAATTTAAATAAATTTATTATATTTGATCATAAAAGAAATTTTACAGATTTACCATGTACAAGAAATAGAAAAGGTAAAAGATTTGGTATAAATTTTAAAAAACATTTAAATTTATTAAAATTAAATAAAATTGAAATTTCAATTAGTTTAAAAACTAAATATATTATAATTAATTATGAATTACCAAATAAATTAATTTCAAATTCAATTCATTGGGTTAAATTTGATATACCATATTCACATTTTTTAAATATTAAATTAGATCCAAGAGATAATAATTTAAAATTTTTAGTTAATGAATTTGATTTACAATTTATTAATTTTTTTGATTATAAAAATATTATTATTAAACCAATTTTTAATAATGAATTAAATTTATATATTTTTAAACATCCTGTAATTTCAATTGATGAATTAAATAATGGTGAGTTTGATAAATTATGTATGAATTTTACTTGTTTAAGTTGTTGAGATTATTTTTAGTTCTTTGTTTATAGTTCTTTTTTGTTCATTTTCTTTTATTTCTGTTTTACTATTCTAGTTTTTTTAAAGTTTTAAATTTTTGATTATGTAAATATGTTAAATATTCAAATAAGAGTTAAGTTTAAGAGTAACAACTGATTTCTCGAATTGAATTCTTTTCCTTTTGCCACCACTTGTTCTTCTTCATTTACAGCTCAAATCACTATGTGTTCATTTAATTGATTTGCTTTTTCTATACTGTTTTTTTTTTTTGTAGTAGTAGAGCTATAAATATTATTATAATAAAAAAAAAACTTTCATATACAAGAGAAATAAAAAACACCAAAAAAAAAAACAGAGTATACCATAAATTAATTATATTCAAGTAGTTAAATAAAATAGAAAGAAAGAAAGGTAAATGATAAGATAATGAGTAAGAATATAGTAAAGAAATATCAAGAAAAGAAGAGAAAAAACACAACAAAATCAGATTTATTATTTGAAAACAGATAACACACACAACATCAATCATTATCTACAAAATAAAATAACACATCGTTTTTTTTTTTTTATATTTTAATGACCTGCCCATTCAATTGAATTTAAATCAATACCTTCTTTAACCATTTCATATAATGGAGATAATTCTCTTAAGAAATTAACTCTTTGAGTTATAGCATCGATAACATAATCAACTTCATCTTCAGTTGTAAATCTACCAATACCAAATCTAATTGAAGAATGAGCTAAAGCATCATCAGCACCTAAAGCATG
>JAJLZM010000488.1:0-11141 GCA_030572235.1 Ambrosiozyma kamigamensis
CACCATCGTCAAAAAATTGTTAAGAGCTCCTTACTTAAGAGCGAAATGGTCTCTCAAAATTTTTCCCCGATAAAAACTTCAACTTCTCGGAGCGATGGTTGAGTACCTTCCATACTTATGATCTATATAAAAATTATATATTTGTAATCTAGAGAACCAGGAGATTCTGTACATATTTTTTTTACGTTCATATCATTTATATTTGTAAAAAGTGACTTTTCAGATACAAGAATTGCGAAATGGTGGTCCACCAATCGAGTTTTTATATAGAAGTGCGAAAGTTTTGCCAAAAATTCATATATTTTTTAAATTTCTTTTCGATTAAAAAATATTTAAAAATTGCCGCACAGAGGATTTCATGCAGGATAGACTAATTGTAAATATTATCTCTAGCTGATTAGATTTATAACATATTCTGATATATTCCTATAAACACTATAGCTATAGTATACTATAGGCCTAGCTATAACTATAACAGCTATAGTAATAGTATATACGTACGTAGCTAGTAATATAATAACTATAGTAGTAGTATAACTTAACTAACAGCTCGATCTATATACTGTACATGTATAAGTGAATATAGAATTAATTCAAATATTCAAATATATGAATTATAATTAATATCTACAAAAACTGGAGTAATGTATTTTTACTCATGAAAATATAATACATTAATCACCATAAGTAATTAGATTATCTGGAAAATTGGCTATAGCTATAAACAGTATGAAATATAAAAATTAAACACATAATAATATACTCAGGATGCTATTGATAGTGAATTAATTGATTTAATTCTTTTAATAAATCATGTCTTTCAATTAAATCTCAATCTATGAAACTGATCATTTAACTCGTCGGCACTCATTTCTGCAATGGTATTTCTAACATTTTGGGGAACCTGATCAAAGAGAGTATCTAAAATTGGATCATGAACAGTTTGATTTTGATTTTGCTGATTTTGATTATGAGAGGGGTGGCCAAGTATCTGCTGTTGTTGTTTTGCTAGCTGCTGTTGTTCTAGCTGCTGTTGATATTCTAGCTGCTGTTGTTTTGCTAGCTGCTGTTGATATTCTAGCTGCTGTTGTTTTGCTAGCTGCTGTTGATATTCTAGCTGCTGTTGATATTCTAGCTGTTGTTGTTTTGCTAGCTGCTGTTGGTTTGCTAGCTGCTGTTGTTTTGCTAGCTGTTGTTGATATTGTAGCTGTTGTTGTTTTGCTAGCTGCTGTTGATATTGTAGCTGCTGTTGATATTGTAGCTGTTGTTGTTTTGCTAGCTGCTGTTGTTTTGCTAGCTGCTGTTGTTTTGCTAGCTGCTGTTGATATTCTAGCTGTTGTTGATATTGTAGCTGTTGTTGTTTTGCTAGCTGCTGTTGTTTTGCTAGCTGCTGTTGTTTTGCTAGCTGCTGTTGTTTTGCTAGCTGCTGTTGATATTGTAGCTGCTGTTGTTTTGCTAGCTGCTGTTGATATTGTAGCTGCTGTTGATATTGTAGCTGCTGTTGATATTGTAGCTGCTGTTGATATTGTAGCTGCTGTTGTTTTTGTAGCTGCTGTTGATCTTCTGGTTGTTGTTGTGTTTCTAGCTGATGTTGATCTTCTGGTTGTTGTAGTTGTTGCTGTTGTTCTAGTTGCTGTTGATGTAAAGTCTCTTGAGCTGAATTATGAACAGAATCTAAAAGTTCCCCATATTGAACAGATTGATGAATTGGTTGATTATTATTAGGCATCTTAGACAAAAGTGGTTGTAGAATATGATCTGCAGGCCTTTTCTTAGCTTTCTTATAACTTTTTGGATTTTCATGTTTTGAAAAATATAAATCTCCAATACACTTGGTGAAATATATTACAGTTGCTTCAATAAATTCTGGTAAAAAATTCTTAAAATCAATGATAAGATCATTTGGCAAGCCTTCCACGAGTGGAAGAAGCTCATTTAATAAAATTTTTGAGATTTTTGTATGATTCATCTTCACCAAGCCATCAATTTTACTTCTTTCTGAATCAGAATATTCATATAAGCTCCAATAGTAGTCTTTAGTTTGTTCCACATTAAAAATTTCGAAATTTGAGGCGATGGTGATTGGATAAGTGTAATTAATGTAATATGCCACATATTGTAAAACAGAGGTCAACATTTGTTGATTCCAAAGAGAATGATAAACTCTGAACTTCTTATATTTGTTGAGTGGGAAAGAAACTTCTTCTGGTATATACTTGCTAAGATCATCATAACACATAGCACGAGCTCTTGTGAATCTTGGATCAAGTTCTTTCATTTCCTTATAATTTTGAAAGAATACCTCGACATCATGGACTGAACTTGGACCAAATCGACGAGGTCCAGGAGTAGGGATGGTACTATCTTGAACATTAGGTGATGGAGGGCTTGACATTGTACGTTAAGCAGGGACTTGGGCTTGTATAATGAAAGAAAAGAAGAAGTGTAAAAAAAAAATTTCAAGTTGAGTCTCTTGAGTCTTGAGCGCTTAAGCTAGTGGGGTGAAAAACTGATTACACAGTAATACCAGTGTACTTCAGGTTCTTACAATTAAGTTACTTCTTTCCTCTTGATTTTATAATAATGTCACAAAATCCAATTTTTGATAATCCCAAAAATGGCATAGAAAAAATATCTTATTTATATACATTGAAATCAGGTGAATTTGATGATGATAAACCTTCAATTGAATATGATCCATTGAAACCATACTACCAAGGTATCTTAGACACTAAGCCATTGTTAGATATAGCAACATTTAATTTGGATGCTTCTAATGATTTGAAAGATGAAAATAATGAACATTATAAGATTTCAAGAGCTCTATATGATAACAGTAACTGTCTTGTTGAAACACCATCATCAATTAAAAAATCGAATCAGATGAACCAGCTCTTACGTCCTTTCAATAGGGATTATAAATTATTTTCTAAGTTGAATAAACCAGCTAAAATTACCAGATTTAATTCAAATAAGTTACCTGTTGATCAATCTGATTTTGATATGGCATTTGTTGATTTTTTTGATAATATTTTTTTTCAACGTTTCAGAGCTAGTCAGCTCAATGGAAGAATGAATAGACATTTATATGGAGTTTTTACAAAAGAACAATTAAAACTATTTATTGAAATATATGATGATGACCCTGATAAGGCTATCAGATTTTTAAAAAAGTCAAAGTTTGATCCAACTCTCTGCATTGGAGAATTGATGATTGACCACTACAAAAATGGAACTTTAGATATCCCCCTATCTATTAATGGTAATTCTGAAGATCAATTTGCTGATAATAATGATAATAATGATAATTATGGATATGATGATGATTTCAGTGAAGAAGAAAATGTCGATCATTCTCCAATTGATAATAATCCTGAAGCTTCTAATACTAATACTGCTTTACCAAATGAATATCCAGGTTTACCTGACTCTGTACCAGCTACGCCAACTGTAGATCAATCAGATTTAGAAGAATTACAGAATTCAAGTACTTCACATGTTTTACATTCTGCTGATGGTGAAACAATAGAGATTACTATTACAAAGGATTATGTTCCTGAAATTGATATTACAGATTATTGTACAGATACACGTAATTTTGATTCTTGTTCACTCACATCAGATTTAAGAAACTTTAACAAGGAGATTAGTAGTCAAATGCTTGGAGTCGATGACCCTCTACTAAAAGAATTACTTATAAATACTTTTTCCGGTATACATAGTTATAAAATTACAGAAAGTTATATTGAACTATTAAAAGATGCTGATATTAAGGCTGCAATATTTGCAATAAATGTTGCAAGAGAAGAAGGTGATGATGAATTTGTTAAAAAATTAGAAGATAGATTCAAAGAGGTCTTTAAAAAGAAAAGTAAAACACTGATCAAGCCTAGAGCTTTTAAAAGTAGACTTTCAAAATTATCAAGTGACTCTTCTTCTAGTATACATAAAGAATATGAATATTGTCCATTTAAGCATATGGCTTTTACTGGTGAATTTGAAGATAAAAAGAAATGTCCAGCTTGTATGAGATGTGGTTGGAAAAGAGGAATAAAAACTCAGCGTATAATAATTAAAGAAAAAGAGAAGACTGGCATTGTTGAAAAAAATGTTTTAGTTCATGGATTGCCCAAGTTTACTTTCGTGTCTCCTAGAGGCACTTTTTCCGCAATTTTCTCTAATGAAGCTATATTAAAGTTATTACAATTAGAAGTTTGTGAATTTGAAAAAGGTAGTTTATTTAAAGAACTTGAGGAAAAAGGTCTTGTTGTTAAAGGTGATTTATTGCTTGGAGTCCAATCTGATGGTGTTGGTGTTATGAAAAGTAGAACAGAATCATTAGATGTTTATATTGTTAAAATTCATAATCTCCCATATTATTTAAGAGATTTAGAAGAATTCATAACAGTATCATTGATTCTTCCAAAACTGGGTTCTTCATCTCAGTTTGCTCTTGATACTTTTCTACAACCTCTAATAGCTGATTTAAAGTACTGTTCAGAAATTGGTATTAAAGTTCCAACTTCAAATGGTATTGGTAAGACTGTAAGAGCACATGCTGTTACTTTATCTGGGGATAGCCCAGCTAATGCTGATATGTTTGCTGTTGCAATTCCAGTGTCACCATTTCCTTGCCCTCTCTGTAAGTGTTTTAGAGTAGTCTCAAACAAGCAAAAGCCATTGCATATTGGTAACTATGAGTCTGGTATCACTTTGGATTATAATTTTTATGATTCAAATTGGAAGAAATTGCCTTCTGATAGATCTGAAGAAGTGAATGGGCTCAAAATGAGGAAAGTTATCAATATTACACCATTTATGCATTTAAAAACTCTTTTATTTCCTAAATGTGTGATTTCAGATTTGATGCATGCTATTTATGTTAATGTTTATCATGCAATGTATCAAATTTTAAAAGAAATGGCTTTCTTTCCATTGAAAGAACTAGATTACCTTAGAACCCAGATGATTGAAGCTAAATTGTTTGAAAGTCAGAGAGCAGAACCTCTTAAACTTTTTGGTGATAAGGCAGTTAATTTACAAGCTCATGATAAAAAGGTTTTGACTGAGTTGTTTCCTCTCATTCGTGATTGTTGTTTTCAATCTGATAAATTAAATACAGAACAGAAACATCAGTTGGACTCCTTTTTATTATTGGATTTCTATATGAATCTTTTAACGGTTGCTGAATATACAGAAGATAATTTGATTTTATTAGAAAAGATAAGAACTCATGTTTATGCTGAGATTAAATATTTAGACAACAAACAGACTTTGAATAATCCAATTCTTCAATATCCACTCCATCAATTATTTCATGGTCCTGAAATAACTAGAGCTGCAGGTAGTTTAAGAAATTTTTCTTGTTGGGTTATGGAACGGGCTGTGAATTATGTTAAGAATTTATCAAGTGGAACTCAAAGAGTTAAATGCAATGGTGCTAGAAATGCTATTGTTAGTTTTGATAAACATGACACTATTTTAAATAAAGATATGACATTAATGAAATATACAAAGAAAAGATCAACAGATGAAAAAGATGAAGAAAACAAAACAGAACTATTGAAAATATTAAAAAGTACTTTATCTAAAAGATTCAACAAGAAGTTAAGTAAAGAAAATAAAAAGTTGAATCGTACCAATATTAAACTTGGAACATTTAAAATAATTGTTTGTTCAAAAGTGACAATGTTGGATGGTACTGAGTTGCAAACTGATAATTATTACACTATAGCAGATTCTAAATCACATGATATTATTAAAGATGAAATCTATAAAGTTTCATCAATTTATGCTGTGGCCTTTCCAAATCTTGAAGACTTAAGAAAAGACGATGGTAATTTTTCAACATTACAACAAGAAGAATCAAATACTTATGATGATAATCCAGATGAATTAGTTGATGATATTAATGAATTGAACTCAGGTGGTTTAAATGATATTGATGATGGTACTCCAGGACCTGATAATGAATTAATGCAAGAGTTGATTCTTTCACAAGTTTTAGATGAAGCTAATGGTAGTTCTAATGTTAATTCTAGTGAACTACCAGATGATAATGATGAACTTTATTTTGAAGTAAATGGTCAAAGATTTGAAGATATGGAAGGAGATGTTCAAGAACAACAAGAAGATCTAGATGAAGGGCAAGTTCAACAAGTTTCAGATAATCAATCAACAATGGAGAAAGGTGATGAAGCTGATGATTATTTTGCAAAGAAAAAGAGAGATAAAGATATTAAAACTTGTAAATTTGTTTACTTTGGTGTCCAAAAAGTTAAAGGTGAAAAGACAGATCAATATTTGAAAGAAAAAATAGATGATGAAACAACTGTATACTTTCACTATATGCAAACGAGATCACTTGACCTTAAATTTGAAGAAAAAACAACTGTTATTTCAGCCAAAGGTGTTACTTTAAAGAATCATGTTCCAGTTGCTATAAACCAGAAAAAGTATATGTTTTATAACAAATATCCTACCTTTGATGACTTGGTGACGTTAGAAGAGTGTGAAAATAGTTTTGAAAGAACTAAGTTGTAATTTAATTATTATTGTTCTTGTTGTTGTTCTTGTTGTTGTTCTTTTGTTGTTGTTTTTAATTATGTTTGTTTTTGTTGTTTTTGTACTATATGTTTGGGTTTTGTTGTTTTTGTACTATATGTTTGGGTTTATTTATAGATAATTCACATAGCTTTATATGCTCTATTAGAAGTGATAATTGTAGGAATTAGTAGGAATCAACAGTTATTGAAATTTGTGAGTAAGCTGAAGCTTAAGATGAAGGAGGAAAGGAATTAAAGATGGCGGGAAATCTGAAAATCAGAAAATTGAACATGAAAAACAGAAAATCAATGTCCAATCAATGGACGCGCTGTCATGCTTATCTAGTTTTCGATCTCTTTTCGATATCTTTTCGATCTCTTTTTGATCATGAAGAACTATAGTTTTTAGACGTATACACTATTATATTTGTATGTATTTGTATACAATCATCTATAATATTAATAGATACATATAATGAAACCCATTAAATACAAAATTGACGATGTTTTTTTTTTGTGTACACGAAGTTTCGCAGAAACGTAGAGTAAAGAAACTCAAGAAGTAAAATTAAGAACCAACTACACTTCCTATTTTTTTGATTTCTTGATTTTCTAAGTTCAATCTCAGCTATACTTTTAATGTTTACATTTTTTTTCAAAATTTAAATACAAGGAATTATGGTAAAACCTAGATTGATTCTACATCAAACTTTCTAGAGTGAATTTAACTGTATTTAATTAAACAAGGATTTTTTTTATAGAAATGGATTACGTAATGGTAATTTGATTTTATTTAATTTTAAAGACTGTAAAAAATGGTTTATACGTTTATTCCTATATTACAACTACACATGCACACACACAACTTTGAATATCGTTAGAACATCAATTTCCAATAAACCTATATCATCTGACCATTTGAATGCATCAAAAATCTATTCCTCAAAAGTCACAAGCAAAGTCATCAAAGTCCAACAACTTCAACAAGCAAAGCACCACTTCATTGAATGTACCTGTCACTCCTCAACATCAATCAACAGTTTTATTAACTGGTCTTGAAAGAACAGGAACCAAGAGACTGTTAGAATTTAATACTTCTAAATTGAGATCAAATAAAAAGGTTGATTTAGATCCTGTTATGGTCCCTTCTTTAGGTATTGTTTCGAGTGAACAACGTAGACAGGAAAAAAGAAGAAGGATAAGATTTAATAAACGGCAACTTGTTAGAGAATTTTTGCTTAATGATTCTGATATTCCGACTAGTACTGTTACTAGCCCAATAAATACATCATCTATTCTCTCTTCATCCTCAGTTTGTCAACCTCATTATATTCCATCGACCCCAACTCAAGCAATTCCATTTTATTCTGATATTAATTCTAGAATTACATATAAATCATCTAAACCAGTTGAACAAGTTAATCTAGTTGATGAACAAGTTAATCAAGTTAATCTAGTTGATGAACAAGTTAATCAAGTTAATCAAGTTACTCAAGTTGATGAACAAGTTGAACAAGTTGAACAAGTTAATCAAGTTAATCAAGTTAATCAAGTTAATCAAGTTAATCAAGTTAATCAAGTTAATCAAGTTAATCAAGTTACTCAAGTTGATGAACAAGTTAATCAAGTTACTCAAGTTACTCAAGTTGATGAACAAGTTAATCAAGTTACTCAAGTTACTCAAGTTACTCAAGTTGATGAACAAGTTAATCAAGTTACTCAAGTTGATGAACAAGTTGAACAAGTTGAACAAGTTAATCAAGGTAATCAAGTTAATCAAGTTACTCAAGTTGATGAACAAGTTGAACAAGTTAATCAAGTTACTCAAGTTACTCAAGTTGATGAACAAGTTAATCAAGTTGATCAAGTCAAACAAACTCCAGAACCTATACAGCAACCGAAAATACATGTACAAGTAAGATCAAATCCCCCAACTGTTACTAATATAAAAGTTCCAGATGTTGTAATTCAAATTTTAAGTCCAAGTTGTCCAAGTTTAGACTTGTTTGAAAATGATAACCTTTACTGCAATTTTTCAAGTTTCCCAGTTAATGGTTTTGAATTGGCCTTTAAGACTTTGGAGTATTTTAGATATTTTTTTGATCATTATCATCTTGGAGATGAATCATTAGGTGCAGATGAATCATTAGGTGTCGATGAATCATTAGGTGCAGATGAATCATTAGGAGCAGCTTTAGTCTCATATACTGAATATTTCATTAAACATGTTGAACAATCATCCAAATTCTGCTGTATTGCATGTAGAATCCCTGGTAATAGAATGCACACAAACAAAAAGTGTCCATTATTAGGAAAGTCGAAATCACTTAAAAATTTAAAATTCAATTGCTATTTATGTGGAAATGACAAGAGAAAGAAACCAATTCCTTGTTATAATGTTCTAAATCATCTATTTTCTTTTCATATTGGGTTCATTAAAGGAGTTTTCTTTAAGAATGACATGATTTTTCAATGTCTGGTGAAGTTAAATATAATGATGGTTTACAATATGCATTTACTTGGGGCGCTTGCATGCTATTTAGAAATAAAATATAAGACTGTTTGCGAAAATCCAAAAGCTGGTTATGCATTTAATCCACTATTCAATATTCTTTTCAAGAAATATATAGATGATTGGCTTAGTAATATTGATACTTTTTGTCAGCTGTTTCATACATTGATAACTGCTGTTGAATTTGATCGTAAGATTTGTGAAAAAGAGTATAATACAAGGAACTTTTTAATTAATCGTTCTCATTATTTCATCGATGATTCTACTAGATTTCATAGTGATTATAGAATAGATAATATCAGTTCTTTTAGGAATAATTTTGATTCTTTTTTTAACTCTCTTCAGAATACAATGACTCTAGTTAAAGCTAATTCAAAACTTGATAAGATTATAGCTCAACCAACATTTGTTTATAATCATGATTACCATAAAGTAAAATTCATGATGGATATTCAAACACACTTTTTTGCTTGTTATAATGGTACTTTGCCTCAATTTAATTTTGTTTTAAGTCATATCCTTCATAAATTTAATATTGAATGATATGAATTAATTAAATCAATAATATAAAAGTTGATTAATACCCTTTATAGTCTTTTACTGATTGTATTTCTCTTTTCTACTGTTCTACATACAATACCTTTTTCTACGTCAAATTTTAATTTATTAATTCTAGCAGCTAGTTAAACCAATTAATCTATAACGTTAACATATACGTATATTATGGTATATAGCTATTTACAGACTACAGCTATAGTACATGTACATATATTATGGTATTATACAGTATATGGTATATATAGTTGGGTGTCGAGTATCTTGTCGATATTATGAATCATGATTGTCTGCGACGCGCTCAATCCCAAATCACGAAAATTGGCGTGCATGTACAGAAAATGACCAAAAGTTTGTTTACTAACACATTTGAGCCTCATAACTTCAGATGTTTTTTGTGTAAATAGACGAACTGTCCAATTAGGATCTCTTTTGATGTTTACATAAATTGGTGGTAATATTAATATCTTCAACTTTTGATTCCTGGATCGAAAGTCTATAAAAAGGGTTGTGATTCCCTCTTTTTTTCACTTCAATTTTCTACTCACTTAATTATCTTTTTCTTCATTATATTCAGTTTATATATTATCAATTAATTGACTATATACAATGTTTTCATATACTGTGTTTTCAATATATATGTTTTAACTTTCATTAATTGTCTTTTCTCAAACTATATACATACAACTTATAATTCTTATCATGCCATCTGAATATACATTTAATCATAATTAAATAACTTCAATTGAATTAATTAAGGTGAGTATACTTTTGATTTCATATATATATTTAATATATTCATATTTGTTTGATTATATAGCTGTGGTTTTATTATACTGTTCATATATATACATCTATAGTTATTTTTGGTATATTATACCTTTATTTGTTAACTCTTTTCTATGTATACAATATTAAATTCATATATAGTAATTAAATTGTAATATTGTAATTATAATTAATGTTTATAATCAAATTTTGGTATATACGTATATTTCATATAAAATTTAAATTAATTCAGTATTTTAATTTTGATTATATTATAATCCGGTTTTAAAATATTTAATATATTTATTTAGTAATTCGGATTCTGCATGTGATAAAGGATTTGTTTACTTTTCAAATTTAAGGTTTCTTGTTTACATTTCAGAGCGCGTTTGGTTTTGTCGACTTAAATTCAAAATCACAACATTTATCATGTCGTGGTTTCTTATGCGTGTACGGATGTCCTAAATTGGTTTGCCACAACACATTTATCAATTCGTGGCTTGTTATGCGTGTACGGATGTCCCAATTTTTTTTTTCAAAATTTTTTGCCACAACATTTATCATGTCGTGCATGGGCACAACATTTACGATGTTGTATTTCTAATTTTAGAAAAAGTTTAATTTTTTAGGCTGAGAAAGCGTCTCGAATTCTATTGGCTAATTTCGCTCGCACTCTTAAAAAAATTAGCTAGCATTTTCCGAGCGGCTCAAAGTCCTGTTCGCGCAACTTTTTTTGAATCGAAATTTTTTTGACGATGGTG
>JAJLZM010000489.1:0-11000 GCA_030572235.1 Ambrosiozyma kamigamensis
TATTTATATAAAAGGTAGTTAATCTAAGTCTTCCAACATGACTTTAATGTTACCGTTACTAACATCTGCAGAGCAAGCCATAGCTTCATCAGCCCTTTCGAATGGGAAAGTATGTGTAACCAACGCATCAACATTAATCACCTTGTTGGCAATTAATTTAATACATGGTGGCCATGAATCCTTATATCTATCAATAAATTTAACATCAATCTCAGCTAATGATAATCTCATAAATGGGAAATTGTTAATATCTCCTCCACCAACACCAATGATTGTTAAAGTACCTGATCTTCTTGTAACATAAGCACCAGTAACAATAGCAGGTTCAGCACCAGTACATTCTAAAACTGCTGGAGGTTGATCATATTCAGTTGGTCCAAATAATTTTCTAATTTCTTGTGCATTTTCAACACTATTTATTTTAAGATTAGTTTGATAAGTAATAACAGTTGGATCAATTTTTTTAGCAAATTCTAATCTATATTCAGAAAGATCGGTAATAACAATTGGAGTAGCACCTGTTGCTTTAGCTAAAGCTAAACAACATAAACCAATTGGACCTGCACCAATGATACAAACACCTTTACCAATACTCACTTCTGATTGCTCAAGACCATGATAAGCAACAGAAACTGGTTCAACTAAAGCACCTTGAGCATATGTCATAGAATCTGGAATTTTATGAATAAATCTAGCACTATGAACTTTATATCTTTGCATTAAACCATCATATGGATAAACAGATGAAAATTCAACTTCTTGACATAAATTGTAATCACCTTTCATACATAAGAAACAAGTACCACATGGTAATTGAGGTTCAATAGCAACTCTATCACCAACTTTGACATTTGTAACACCTTCACCAAGTTCAATAACTTCACCTGCACCTTCATGACCCTGAATACATGGTCCTTCAACAACTAATTCACCAATTCTACCTTCTTTCCACATATGCACATCAGAACCACAAATTCCAACATTTCTAATATGTAATAAGACTTCACCTTTGCCTGGTTTTCCAACAGGAGCATCTCTAACATAAGCATCATGTTTTTCATTAATTGTTAAAGCTGGATTTTTGAAAGTTTTTGAACACATTGTAATTAAGTTTTGTATAACAGTTGTAAATTAATTTTCAATTTTGCAAATAATAAATCAGTTATTTAGAGGGAAAAGGAGACATTTATATATCACCAGATCATGATTCATGATTGAATCCATTGGAACTAGATTCATTGTTTTGTTTTATGAGGTTCCTATGGCAATTTGTGCAATTTGTGCAATTTGTGGGGAGGGTTGTTGTAAGTAAGCCAGTACTTCCGTTTTAGGAAATGTACCCAAACCTAGCATAAACGTCCTCTATCACTGTCATGCAAGCCATCCAAACTATATCAGACAATATTTCAACATTAAAGGGTTTGGTAGTATACTTCTGTAAGTTCTGTGACTGTAACGTACTAAGTTACTAGCTACTAACTGAAAAAAAAAAGTTTAAGAAAAACACAGCTCGTAATTATTTTTCACCATTAATTGACCTTTACGAATATTACGATCAAGCCAGCAGATTCAACACAAATTATAAACATGCTAGCTATAATATAGTTAGTCATGCAGTCAGTCCAAATCGATTAACTATGTAACGTATATAGTATATAGGTTGTATGTAATAATATGAAGCATGGAAAGTTCAAAATTCCAAACCTTCCTCTAAGTTCTATAAACACAAAAAGACATTCATTTGTCTGATTAATTAATTGATATTTCATTTAGATCAGAATTAAAAGATGAAAGTGTTATCTGCAATCTCTTGGAATTGATTCCACCAATCCATAGTATTTATTAAAACATAATTTGGATCATCTTCATTTAGTTCATTTAATTGATTCAAAAAAAGCCAATTCTTTTTTAAAAATTCAATTAAAATATCAATACTTTTAAAACCCAAACTCTTTCTTAAAAAACTAAGTAAATTTATAACTAAAGCTCTTTGTTCCTCTTCCAAACAATGTGGCCCAATAACTAAAAGTGGCATTAATAAACAACGTTGTAATATTTTAAATTCCATGTTACCATCACTAAACCTTGATGCATTATTATCTAAAGTATCAGTAATCTTTGAAAAAAATGAGTTAACTATCTCTTGAACTTCATTGCTTCTTATAGGCAATGAATCAACAACCCTAAAATAATAAATGAGAGCAGCATCAGCAAATGTAGAATCAAAAATTTCCTTGAAAGTTTGGTAGTTGCTACTTTTTAATTTAAGATAATCAAAAATTTCTTTCAATTTTAAATTATCAACAGAATCTGAATCTTTATTTGAATTTTTAATTGAGAATCCTGTTGTAGCTAATATTGATAAATATTCGAGTATATTAAGTAATGGTTCATCAGAAGTCAAGTTCCCAAACCAAGCATCAGTTCCACTTAATTTATACCAAAAACTAGAATTAATGAAAGGAGGGTGTGAACCAGATATTAATGAATGAACTAAATCCATTGTAATAAGCACTGAAAATATTCGTAAATCAAGTCCTGCCTTATCTGTTACTAATCTATCAAGAAAAATTGGATCAGAATATAATATACTTTGTAAAATTGTTTTAGCTCCAGATAAATGCAATATAGATAAATGAGAATTAGAATCATCAATCATTCCATCTAATATTCCTAGAAATACGCATGCATTGAATACTTTATGTAATAATGGGATATGCTCTAGTGTTAATGAATCTATTTTATTCAATCTTTCTAATTGTTCAGATAATAATTTGACAGAATTGTTTTTTTTCTGATTTAATAGTTCTTTCGTCAATGATGTTCTTCCTTCATTTCTTAAATGAAAAGATGATAAAGTAATAGCAAATTCTCTTAATAAAAAATCTTGATTCAACTCATTTAAATCCAATTCAACAACACATTTACCATACGCAGATAATTTTGAAGTTAAAACATTTTTAAAATATTGTAGTTCTTCTTCATCACTTGAAAAATATGAAATGTGATAATTCTCCAAGTTTATCTTCTCCTGAACTGGGCTTGTGAAATCAAATGAATTTCTTAATGAAGAAGCTATATCGTTGGGTCGTTCAGTATTTTCAGTAGTAGATCTGGATACTACTCTCTCTGAAAATGTATCAGAAGTAGTTGAACTAAGGGATCCATGAATATTTTTTATTAATGTCTTTAAAGGGCCCGAACTTCTACCAGAAAAAATAAAAGATGTTGAAGATGATAATCTATGCTGTTGATTATTATTAATATTGTTGTCGTTATCAAAATTTCCTTTTCTTTCCGGATCAGTATCCATAACTATTGAATTTCCCCATTTTAACATTAGTTTATCGTAGCTGCATTCAATTTCTTTATATTCACATCTTTTACATGTAGGTTTGCCTAAAGAGCACTTAACTCTAGCCTTCAAGCATCCTTGACAGCTACCTTCAACAGTTCTTTGCCTTTTATTCATAGATAGTGGGTAAATTTGAAATTTCTGAAGAAAAGAGCTGAACTAAGCTCAAAAATATGAACAAAAAACTGTCCAAGTTTGATTTCTATTCAAGATTCGTGATTCGTGATTCATGATTCGTGATTCATAATTGTTCTATGACGAAAGCAAAGCTAGGTACAGCATATTGCTAGAATATGTAGGATGTGTATTCTTTTGTTGTTTCCAGCTATAATTCCTGTTTCTTTTCTTAAATCAAAATGAGCCGCACAAGCCTTTAAATTTGAATTTTTAATTATTTTTATAATTAACAGATTAAGAGTAGTCACAAAGATTCCTATTTCATTGATATTTCCAGAAACCATGCTGCTCCGCCATGGTACACCAAAGAAACAATTAATCA
Source organism: Ambrosiozyma kamigamensis (assembly GCA_030572235.1). Classification (NCBI taxonomy): domain Eukaryota; kingdom Fungi; phylum Ascomycota; class Pichiomycetes; order Pichiales; family Pichiaceae; genus Ambrosiozyma; species Ambrosiozyma kamigamensis. Next base: position 3,855 of record JAJLZM010000489.1, read on the forward strand.
AATGCATTACATTAATAACAAATTCTGAGCTTCGAAAACCATTCACTTCTATACGGTTCAAATCATCCATCGATGCATACTCTAATTTAAAAAAAGAATTATATAAAATTCTACCAGAACAAAATAGAGAAAATTCAAGACGGAAAAGAGATGTTTTACTTCGGAAAAGAAATGCGGCAATGAGAGGTTTGTCTATTCCTGAATCATTTGATAAAAACTCTGGTTTTACACAATCAGATTATTTAAATTTTATAATTCAAAATTTCCCATTCAATAATTTAAAATTAATAAATTATGACATTGACCTTATAATTAAATCCATAAAGCAATGTGATAGTGACTGGAGTTGGAAGAATTCAATTGATTGTACCCCTGATGATCTTGAACCTTCAATGATTAATGAATATATTCAAAGAATTACAAGTCGTACTTATAGCAAAGTGCCTGGAGCGATGAACTTTTTCAAAAGAACTATTGGAAAAGTTGTTTCTGGATATGGTGATAAAATTTCATTGGATTCGTATAATAGTATCATTAAGAATTATTCAGTTTCTTTTGAATTTTATGAAATTGAATTAATTCTAGATAGTATGAGATCACATGGCGTTAATCCTAATACACTTACTTATAACCATATAATGAGATCAGCTGTTCGTACAAAAGGTCCAAATAGACTAAAAAGAATAAGAAGATTACTACAGAAAATGATGGAATCTGATTTAACTGCACCTGATATAGTTACACTTAATTTTCTTTCAAATTCATTTGATGATATTGAATGTTCTTCAAAATTACTTTTGGAAATGGAAAAAAGAAACATACCTTTACTATTTACTACATCTATTGTTGGTTTAAAAATTCCAGTTCATCCAATTGACATTGAAAAGATTACAAATCACGAAACCAAAACTGTATTATTAAATTATTCATTGTTGAATTACGCTTCAAGAGCAAATCCTTCAAGAGCAGATGCATTTTATAGAGCATATAGATATTTCAGAGCACTTACTAGAGTCACAAATGTTGAACCAAATCATTATACATTAAGAGCATTCATGAATATTATATTAAATTATGAACGTAATCTACCATTCGGATTAGCATTTTTGAACTTCTTCATAAGTAATTATAAGTTTATATATGATGTGGAAGATGATGATAAATTATGTGAAATTTATTCATTGATTACAACATCAATGTTAAGATATTCTGATTCTAGAGCTTGGGAAAAATTAGTTCCATATTTTTATAAGAAATCTATCGATAGTCAATTGAAAAGTCAAGTTAGTGAAGAAACGATCAAGAAATTAAAGGAAAGAGGAGAAGAATTAAGATTATTTAATTTTAATCCAACTGCATCATTAACACTTATAGATACAGAAACAATAGAAAAGTATATTATAAGTAATTTGAAATGGACCGGAAGGCCTATTTTAATTGAAGAATATAATACTTTAAGATTCAGAAAAGCATATGCACTTATTGGAAGTGGTACAGATATTACCCATGGTAGATTTAAGAAGGATATCCCTGAAGAATTTGTGAACCTTCTTAAAAGAAAGAATCTATATTATATACTTGATGAAGAGAAGAGAATTAGATCGGAACATTCTATAAGTTTGAACCGGACAAAGAAATTGAAAGGTTCTGTGTCTCTTGATTTATGGCAAAATCCAGAGAAATTATAGATACAGCATTGAATATAAACCACATGTACATATAAACCGGACCTCTGTCCGAAACCACTGTCGACGCGCCGATCGACCTGTAAACACGCCTCGCTGCAACTAAAAATTAAGTAAATATCAGTAAACAAACAAATCAACAATTCCTATAAACAAACAACAACTCTCTTCATCCACTCTTATCCTACTGCCACAAACATACTCGTTCAGTGACTCCAAGACACCACTATTTTCAATTCCAATCCACATCTCAGCTTTCCTCCGTTCCAACTCTCAAGGATCGATTGGCTGTACTTCCATTTATAGCCATCAAAGCTTATAATACACTCCTGTCTGTTACTTTCTTTCATATAATAATAGACTGCCATGAATACTAATGATCAAGGCTTTACGAGTCATAATCAAAGCAACAACAGTGTTAATAACAACAATATACAACAAGATACTATCACTTCACCTCTTTCTTCTCAAAATCAACGTTTTACAGGCTTAGGTGAAATGACCCCTTCTTCTTTAAATCAAACTGGGTTTCCTTTAAACACTAAGAAACGTGTTCTCTATTCACCTTCCTCAAACTCTTCAACACCAAGACCAACTCAGAGGCATCATCATATGAACAAAAAAGATCATAACAAAGAAAATGAAATTGTTGGAAAAAAATCCTTATTTACGCGTCATTCAATTATCTCAAACAACAACAAAACTAGATTATCTCCTCAAACAACAAAAAAACCTGCTTTACGTAGAAGTACAGGCTTATTGAATTTACAAATAGAAACTAATATCAATACCAGCAAAGATGATAACGATATTGATCCCGATGATTTGAATAAAGAGAATGAAATTACAAAATCATTTAATGATTTAAATTTTGATAATAATAGTGATGGAGGTGCTGAAATTGAATTTAAAAAACCTTTGAGAAAAGGTAGCATTATCGGTGGTACTGTTAGTGCTTCTTCTGCAACTTCACCTTTTATTAATCCAAATTCAATCAATAAAAAGGCATCTGCTGCTTCAAGATTTAAAAGAATTTTTTCATCATCTAGTAGTAATTCTCCAACTCAAAATACAATTACAAGTACACCTTCCTTAGGTATTAAAAAGCCATCTTTGATTAATACAAAAATTAATGATAATCCTGATTTTACATTTTATCCAAGTTCTCCACTGGCTTCTCCTTCTAAACCGTTTAAACGTCCAACTAAAAATGGTTCAAGATCAACTAATATACAAGCTCCTCCTCCTCCTCCTACAACTGAAACATCTGCTAATTCCGTCTTTGCAACCCCAGCTTCTTTTAAAGCTATTAAACCTTTACAAACTGCATTTGCTACGTCAGGTTTACAAAGTAAAAGATCAATAGCTTCAATGAATAAAACGAAATTAATGCCTGAAACTCCTTGCAAAAAGCCCCCAAGTCATCACCCATTAGCTGAAAATGCAAATACTTCTTTTGCTGCAATTGCTCCACTTAATATAAATACTTCATTCGGTTCTTCTTCAAATCCTACAACTGCGGCTAGTCATCAATTTTCAGGTAGAAATACTTCTGAATCAAATAATACAAGTGCTACTTCGGTTTCTCCTCCTCATATACATGAAAGAATAACACCCAGAACATCAAATCCTGTCACAAGACACCCTACAAGTTCAAGTTCACACTCTTCTAATGGTCATGGTAGTGCAGGTTCAAGACTCCCCAGATCTCAACGTGCAGTTAATACTGCTGATTTACAGACATGTTTACTTCGATTCGCAAATGAATTTGATGATATGTATGATGATGAAGATAGTTCTGGTACAAGTATTTTCAGAGATAGGGATGATGAAATAGAAGTTAATAGAAATTATGAAGGCTCCTATTATTCTCAGAATTCAACTTTATCAAAAGCTTCTAGATCTCAGGTATTACAAACTCAACTAGTAAATAGAAAAGTTTCTTCGTTCAGCAATTCTGTTGAAGATATAATGGATGAAGATTTAGATTTAAAGAAAATAGACGATGTTAATTTCGAAGATTTGTCATCTACTTTTGCTGCATTTGAGAATTTTCCACCTACCCCTACGAAGTTAGGTAATCCAAACAATAATAGCAACTATAATAATATTTATCGTGAATCATCAATATCACAAACACCAACTAAACATGGAAATCCTTGGAATTCAAAACGTAATAATAGTATAATTATGAATAATATGAATGGCAGTCAGACCAGGCTAAATATTAATACAAATTTTGATAATCCTAAATTTACTGATATGATTAGAAGACCACCAAATCCTTTATTTATTTCAAATGATAGTCCAAGAACTCCAGTTGATCCTATTTTTGCTAGTCATTCCAATAATACATCTCAACATTCATTCAGTAAGGAGCCAATTGGTATGACTCAACATAATTCATCAGTTTCATCAATTCCTTTAACTCAGCAACAATTAGAACAAAATAGAAGAAACAGTAACACTGACTATCATTTAATTTCTAGATTCGGTCATAGTGATTTGATTGGTTCTGGTGAATTTTCGGTTGTCTATGATATTCAGTATGAAGGTGTTAAATATGCTGTCAAAAGAACTAAAAATCAACTGACTGGGCCAAAAACAAGATTAAGAAAAATGGAAGAAGTTGAAATCTTAAAGACATTACGTGGAAATCCAAATGATAATGATAATTATGATGATGATGGCCGTGATTATGTTTTAAATTTAATTAATTTCTGGGAACATAATTCTTATTTATATATCATGACTGATTATTGTGAAAATGGTTCATTAGAGAAATTTTTAACTGAAAGTGGTAAAGTTTCAAAATTAGATGAGTGGAGAGTTTGGAAAATATTAATTGAAATTTTAATGGGTTTAAAATTTGTTCATCAATGTGGTGTTTTGCATCTAGATTTAAAACCTGCTAATATTTTTGTTACTTTTGAAGGTACATTAAAAATTGGAGATTTTGGTGTTGCTTCTAAGCTACCTATACCTTTATATTTTGATAGGGAAGGTGATAGAGAATATATTGCACCTGAAGTTATATCAAAGCATATTTATGGTAAACCTGCTGATATCTTTTCATGTGGTTTAATCATTGTTGAAATTGCTGCTAATATTGTTTTACCAGATAATGGAACATCATGGCAAAAATTAAGATCTGGTGATTTAACTGACGCTGGTAAACTATCATCAACTGATTTAGCTGATTTAGATAATTCATTATTTTCTACAAATAACACATGTTCATCAAATTTAACAAGCATTGTTGGGACTTCTTCTGAATTAAGATTAAATCAATTAAAACAAAAGTTAAATATTCCAAATTTTGCTCCGTCATGGTTTTTTAATGGTTCGCAAACTTTAGATAAATTAGTTCAATGGATGGTTGATCCAAATCCAGATCATAGACCAACAGCTGATCAAATTTTAAAATGTTATGAGTGTGCAGTTGTTGAGTTAAGAAGAAAATCAGGTGCTACCATCTATGAAGGTGATTTTGGTCCAAGATACAATTCTAGTGATGAAATATTTAATTTAGAGAGAAATTTGGAAAAAAGTTGTTTTAAAATTAGTAATTTACCATATTTAAGTGATAAGTTTCAACAACAAAATAATGCTGCTCGAAAAACGAGTATTGATATGATTCTTGAATAGAATTTTTTATGTTTACTATTGTTACTTGATACCCTGTTACAATTAGTCTTGACCCCGTGTCATTACTTACTTTACTTAATTTCCATGTACTTTCACCTTTCTAATGTCCTTGATTTGATTAAAATAACAAATTATTATTAGATACCGTAATAAATTGAGGACTAAAAAAAAGTATATGGTTTGTATTAGAAAAAAAAACTTTTTTGTTTTGTTTTTATTGTTAGAGAAAAAAATATTGTGTATAGTTTATATATTGTTTTTAATTTGTTTTTGATTTTATAGTCTGTTTTTATATTATATCCAAACCCTTTATTTCTATTATAGTTTATTTCTCCTTTTTTTTTTGTAAATTTGATGGTTTCTTTTGAATGAAATTAATTCATGTGTTCTTTTAATTGTTATTAATTGGTAGAGTGTAATTTAGTTAATTAGTATTCTCAAGTTTTATTATCCGCTTGATTTAACGTATACGGTACGTATATACGTAAAACATTCAGCTTTATAATTTACTTAACACTTCAGTAACATAAAATTTGATATTTCCATCATTCCAATAATCTCAATAAGAATGTACTGTATATCAGAATAGTTCTTATATGTAATTCAATTTAGGAATTAGAGTTAGTCTTGTTATTTTAACAAAAAGGGTGAATCATAAAATTATTAAAAGGGATTAAAAGGAAAATATACCTTTAAATGAATGTGCATGACATATAATCATATAGAGTCTTATGCAGTAAAACGTAAAATTTGGAGCTAAAGAATTATTAAAAATGCAATTGAATTAATAATTGGTAATCCAAGTGTAGAGTAGTTTCAAAAGATAACTATATTCAATTAATGAATTGTTAAAAAACATCATAATTCTTGAAGCATACCAAAATATCATATAGTCTGAAAAATAATCTGAAATATAATAAGTTATAGAGAATACAAATTACCAGTTTAAAATTAAATATATATATACCATGCAATTAAGTAAGCTAAGTTAATTTACAATATATATTGATTTTACAAATTAAGTTTATCTATATTATATTTCTTTTTTATTTTTATTTTGCATAGCTTTCTCATTATCTATTTTATCGTAAACTATATACTTAATTTATTATACGTATGTATGTACTGAAATTTATACTAAATTTTGAATTTATATGAACTTTGAAGTTTTTGAAGTTTTTAGCCTTAAATATTATATACAGTCTTATATTAGACTCTTATATAATTAATTATATATAATCCCGCGATCGAGTTTTTTTCGCGTACTCATATATATGCATACTGGTCATGCGCACGCGCACCTATCCTCTGATTGATGCATGCGCATATACTGTATGCAGGAACAAATTAACCTATATATATATATACATGCGCGGCCGCTATATATAAATTATATAATTATATATAGCATAATTTTATATAATTATACTTATAATTTTATAGATCGAGCTATATATATATATATATACGTAGCTAGAACTAATTATATTAATTATATATAATATATAATAATAAATCATATATACATATATCATCGATCATTATATCATGCAATTTAATAAGCAATTATACTTATATAATTTTGTTTATATTTTATTTGAACTTAATTAAATATTTTGAAGAGCGCGATCACCAATATCTCTCGCGATTGAGTCGCGATTGATTGGTTGCATTACATATTACTTGCATATATATAATATCGCGATCAACTAATATGAGCGCGAGTTGTGCGCGACATCAGTTAATCGATCGCGAGATTTTGGTCCGGCTATATTAATTTTAATTATAGTTTTAATATAATTTACAAAGTTAC
>JAJLZM010000490.1:0-10970 GCA_030572235.1 Ambrosiozyma kamigamensis
AAAAAGAAAGATATTTGTGAGGCAAAATAGGTTAACTCATTCAGAATTATAGAAATGATTTCACAACGACTAAAAAATTATGTCACTTTGATTCTTACATAATTGAAGGATGCTGAATTATTACTTAAGTTAATAAGCATGTAACTTTGACAGTGACAGCTATTGAAAACCTTGAAAACCTTTGTTCTAGTAGGGTACCCATATGATATGATGTACCTTGTTGCTGGGAAAGAATTAAAGACTGCACAATGTTTGTTTTAAATTTAAGTTTATCAACAATATCATTTAATTATAGCTTAATCTTTCTGGCTTTCAGTTAATCTAGTCTGTTCAAAATATTATCATCTTGTATAACAACCCAATTGATTGAAATATAGACATTTTTGGTAATAAAAGAAACTGGAATTGAAAGAGTAAAAGAAACTGGAATCAAAAGAAACTTTCTGTGTCCATGTTTGACGAAAGTTTACGAGTAATGCATTGGAAAGAAGAAAAGTAGAAAAAGAACAGGTTCCAGGAAAGTACAACAAAATCACTGTCGTGGCAATTTCTGTATTTTCCAGATTTGGTATCAGATCAAAATTTAAGAAAAATTTAACGCGTCCATAATAATTAAGCTAACTAACAGAGTAGTACGTAAATTAAAGGGGTGATTGGAGTGGAGTTGGCTGGGTTGGCAATTGGCTGGCTGGTTGGAATGAGAGAAACTGGTCTGTTGAAGAAAATTCATGAATTGATGGAATGATATGGGCCATATAGCTCACACAGGGTCAATTAAAACCTCTTCAGAATCCAGTGGCCTTGAAGGCAAAAATAATTAATATTTACGAGTAATCAACTACAATTAATGGAATAAATGAAATAATCAGAAGTTCAGAACATAATTTTAGTAAAATAAAAAAAGAGTACGACTTTCCAAGTCGTAAAACCCAAGAAACTTATATATTCTTGTAAAAATTCCAATTTTTTAAAGCAAATTAAAAATCTCAAAAAAGGAACAAAGAACTGATAAAACTAACTATAAAACGCAAAAAAACAGGTAAGAAATAAGCAATTGAGTAAATTAATCAATCAATTAATCAATTAATTAGCTTTGGAGTTAATAATTTGGTTGAAAGCTTCTCTGATTTCTTCTGGGGATCTACCTCTAATCATTTCAGCAACAACTTTACAAGCAGAGTTTAATAATGGCTTGATGTTTAAGAAATTGGAAGCTAAGATAATGTTTCTTAATAAATCAGCATCAACATTTAAGAATTTCTTATCCCAAGCATCAACAGCAGTTGATCTTAAATATTCTCTATCTTCATCTTCTTCATCAGCTTCATTGAAATCAAAATCTTTGTAGTGTTCACACCATTCCAAAACTTTTCGTAGAGTATCTGGAGCAACGTTTTCAACTGGGATTTCAGTTGCTTCATTATCGGCATCTTCATCATCTTCATCTTCTGGAGCTAAATTTTTTAACATGTTCTTAATATAAGTTGATTTTTCGATAACCTTTCTATCAACAGTGAATTTTTCACCACCGGTAACTAAGACAACTTGACTGGACATGATTGATAAGATGTAATTGAGTTAATTTCAGTTGAAACAAATGAACTTTACAAGGGAAGGCAAAAGAACAGAAGAAGACAAACACGACGACGTTTAATTATTTGACTGTTCATTCATTCTAACGAGAATTTTCTGAGGGCAGAGCGGTGCACGGATGTGCGTCTGGGAATGGTTTCAAATTTACTATTAAATTAACATTTATAAACAGATATAAAGACAAGTATAAGAAGAAGGAAAGAATGCGGAAGTGGTAAATATTTTTAAGTATGATCGTCAATTAAAAATATCAAAATTCAAATGTTATACTCAAATAATAATAATTCAATATTAATTAAAAACAATATTGATAATTGATTGAAATCAAATTAATAACAGTATTTGTTTAACAATAAAAAATGCTTTAATATTTCAATAAGATCAAATCAAATTAAAGATTAAATTCAATTAAATTTCTTATTTGCTTTTTTTCTATTTTTCATTTTTTTAATTTTTTTATTTTTTCAATTTTTTTTATTTTATTCAATTATATAAAAGTTAACAACATCAAAAATAACAAAACAATCTATTCTTCTTGTTGTGTTGGTAACAATCCAAATCTTTTCTTTAATGTAACTCTTTGTCTTGAATATTTATCATCTGGTGAAAATCTTGCTGGATGAGCTGATTTTGTAATTTCACCTGATTCAGTGTTTTTCTTTAAAGTATAAATTCTTTTACCATCTGGTCCTAATGTGTACATTAAATGCATTTTTGAAGTATTAAATTTGTTATTTGATTTGTTATTTTATCAATTAAAATCATTAAATCTTTTTGAAATAAAATTAAATAAATCTTTTTTTCAAAAAAAAAAATCGAGGTCGTGTGCGCGCTAATATGATTGACGCGTCGTCGACGTGCGGCTATTTTCATGTTAGCATTTGAAATGATTTGATACGTACTTGTTAAAAGATGAAGGATTAGAGAAAAGGCAAAAACCTACAGTCAAAAAAAAATATAGCATTCCAACTTTATAGATAGTTACTCCATAATGTCACAAGACCTATTTGCTGATCTTTTAGGCAGCAGTTCCAAGAAAAAGGTGAATGAATCCAACATATCTCTGGCTCAAAAGTTGGAAAATTCAAGATCAGGTTCAAATAGTGTATTGGGTACAAATGATAATAATCATTGGGCTTCAAATTTAGATTTATTAGATATGCCATCCTCTAGAATTCCTTCTTCTGCTAATTTGAACAAAACTACTGCTAAAGATGATTCACATTTTGAATTATTCAGTTCATTTAGTTCAACTACTCATGTTAACAATTACAATAATACTTCACAGACAACTAATAATAATAATAACAGTAATGGTGGCACACTGGATCTGCTAGATGATTTCTTCTCTTCTACTCCATCAGTTCAACCTTCAAAACCAACTTCAAACGATCAATCTGGTAATCTTCTTGATGGCGATTTCATTGGAAATTCACCAATCCCATCGAGCCCAGTTATTTCACAACAAAACCAAAATGAATCATCATCATCTCCAAAACCTCCTCCTGAAACTGAATCTGATAAAAGAGATGAAGCATTAGCTGAATTACTTGATATGGGATTCCCAATTGAAAAAGCAAATGATGCTTTAGATAGTACTGAATCTGGTCATGATTTAAATGGTGCCATTTCTTATTTAATGAATCAAGCTCATTCTAAATCCAAACCTAAACAAAGCCAAACTCAAAGTCAAAACCAGAGGCCACAGAGATATGACAATAGTCATAATGAAGATGATTTTGGTTCAATGATGAATGATTTATCCACTGGTTTAATGAATAAAGCTACATTTTTGTTCAATTCTGGTAGAAAGAAAGTTCAAGAAGGTATAGATATGTATAAACAACAACAATTTGAAACTAATAATAATCAACCATTATGGATGAAAAATCAACAAAAATATAAAGCTAATTCAATGAAATTACCAGGTCAAGATGATGATGAAGAAGAAATGGATTCTGAAACAATAAAAAGACTGATTGAACAGCAAAGATTAAAAGATAAAAAACTAAGAATAGAAAAAGAGAAAGCAATTAAACAAGCATTATTAAAGAAGCAAGAAGAAGCCAATTTACAAAAACAAAAGCAATCACAGAATTCATTATTTGATGAACCTGTTTCTAGAAGAAGACCAACATCTTCCAGAACTTCTTCAAATAGTCATTCCAGTATTCCAAGTAGACAAAATACTCCTATTCAACCATCCCTTTCTAGACATTCATCAACTCAACAACATTCTCCAATTCAAAATCAACAACCTAAGCAGCAAGAACCAGTTAAATCAAAACCTGCTGATGAAGCACTTTTCGATATGTTAAATTCTGCTCCTGTTTCATCTCCTCCTCCATCTAGATTAGATAAACTACGTAATTCTAAAAACACTGAGGATCAAGTTTATTCATCATCAAGAAGACGTGGCAGACCAACTAGTTCATCATCTTCTTCTTCTATAGCTAAATTACCTAATGTTCCAATTTCAGATACTCAAAAATCCAAGTTTTCATCTTCAAGAACTCAAGGTAGTGATTTCTTCAAAAAAGGTGATTTCCCTAAATCATTAGAATTCTATGAAACTTCATTAAGTTCATTACCATCAAATCATCCATTACAAATCATTGCTTTTTCAAATTTATCTATAGTTTATTCAAAATTAGGTAATCCAAAGAAACAATTAGAAAATTCAGATTTAGGTTTATCATTAATTAATTCAACAATTTCAAAAAATATATCTGATTTAAATTCAATTATAATTGAAGATGATAAAACAATAAAATCATTTTGGATTAAATTATTATCTAAAAAAGCTGAAGCTTTAGAACATTTAGAAAAATTCAAAGATGCATTAGATTGTTATAATCAATTAATTGAAAATGGTAGTGCTTCAAAACCAGTTATGGATGGTAAGCGTAGATGTCTTGATGTTTTACAACCAAAACCAAAACCAAAGCCGAAGCCTAAGCAACAAACTCCAAAAAGACCAACTACTACTAATTCAAGTAGTTCTTCTTTACAAAATAATGAAAATGTTAATAGAGTTAAAGAACATAATAAAAAATTAGAATCATTAGAAAATGAAAAATTTGTATTACATGATCAAGTTGAATTAAGATTAACAAATTGGAAACAAGGTAAAGAAGATAATTTAAGAGCATTATTATCATCATTACAATTAATTTTATGGCCTGAATTAAATTGGAAACCTGTTGGATTAACTGATTTAGTTTTAGATAAAAAAGTTAAAATTATTTATATGAAAGCAGTTGCTAAAACACATCCTGATAAAATTAATAGTGATGTTTCAACTGAAAAGAAATTAATTGCTAATGGTGTTTTTATTACTTTAAATCAAGCATGGGATAAATTTAAAACAATTAATAATATGCAGTAGGTTTATACATAATTCTTTAGTTCTACGTACTACGTCTTTTAATTTATATAATACTTTTCATCGTTTTTTTTTTCGTCATTAATTTTTTATTAGTAAACATTAAGAAAAGTTAAAAACTATATAGAGATTATTAGTTTAATAAATAAATTTTATAAATATAAAACTTTTATGCATTATTGTTATTGTTGTTATTGTTATTATTATTATTAGGAGTGATAACAGCACTTTCATAAGTTTTCATTGCTGAATTTAAAGATTCAATTAAAGGCCCCATCATTGAATTTGCAATTTGATTTTCATCTTCATTAGTAATAAAACTTAAAGTTGAATCAACACGGTTAATACAATTTTTAAGTGAAAAATAAAGTGATCTTAAAGTTGATAATTCAGATTTAAATTTTGGATTTGAATTTATATTTGAATTTGAAATTGAATTATAATTCATCCAAAAATGTTTTAAAAATTCAACTGAAGTTGAATGAGTTAATCTTAAATTTTCTAAATTATTATTTGATAATATAGTTTCAGGTTCTAATTGTTGATCAATACTACTTGAATCTAAATTTAATTGTTGATTATTAAATAATTGAGAATTTTGATTTGATGATTTTTTTAAAATTAAATTAATTTCTTTATATGCTTCTTGATTTTGTTTTTTATCTAAATATAATAATGATAAATTTAATTTTTTATTATTTAATTGATTTTTTAATGATAATACAACTTGATCATAAATAGTTTTTGAATTTGGATTTAAAGGAGATTTTGAATTTAATTCAATTATATCATTAGGTATTATACTTGATGATATATTTGATTTTTGAGTATATTTTAATTCATTATATTCAACATCTTCAATATCTTCTAAATCTTTAATTTCTAATTCTTTTTCAAATTCTTTATTTAAATCAATTTTATTATCTTCTTTAATTGTTGACATCATTCTTCTACTTAATCTATTCATTGATCTCATAATACCAACTAAATCAGGATCTTGATCTAATTTCATTGTTATATCAGGTTTATTACCCATTTTTTGTGAATTATCTTCTTCATTACCTCTTAAATCAATATATTTAGAAACTTCATGATTTGTTTCATTAAATAATTTAACTCTTTTTCTAGCAGAAGTTAATTGTGAAGAATCTTCATTATTTAAATCTTGTTTTCTTTTCTTTTTATTATTAGATTTATCATTTGTTTTTAAATCATTATTATCATTATTATTACCAGTAGTAGATAATTTTCTTTGTTTACCTTTATCTTTATCTTCTAATAATTTATCAATATCTTCATCTTCTTCTTCACCATCATAATCAGGATCATAATATAAATATTTATCTAATTTAGTATCACCTCTATCATGTAAATTAATTTTTTCACCTTTTAATTTTCTAAATAATTTTGATGAAAAAAATCTAAACCAAAATTCACTATCAGAAATTTTTGGTACTGTATCATCATAAGCTTTTCTAACTAATGGATATTGTCTAAAAATTTCATGTAATTTTTCTTTTGTAACATTAATTTTAACATTATTATCAGATGATGCAACAGATTTAATTGTACTTAATACATTATATGGACCTCTTTTTTGATTATTTTGTAATGCATAAGATCTTAATAAATCTAATCTAGTTGACCAAAATTCATAAGGATTTAATGAATGTTTAACAACTGCATCTGAAAAGATTTCTCTTAATTTTGAATTTTTTTTTTCAGCTAATAATTTTTCTTGTAATGGTAAATTTTTTAATAATTTTTCAGAATCTAATAAATTTGCTAAAAATTCATCATTTTCAATATTTTCTGGATTATTTTGATTATCATTATTATTATTTGACGATGATGATGTATTATTATTCTTATTATTATTATTTGTATTAACAGATGATTGTTCAGTTTTTCTTCTTGCGATAACTTGTTGTAAATTAGTTTTAACTTCAGTCATTGATTCAGGATTTGTAAATCTAAATAATAATTCAGGTGGTTTATCATTTGGATCACCCTCTGAAAACAACATCAATTTCAATAATATCTTATTACTCTTTTCAGGATTAGTAGCTTGCATTTTATTTAATTTTGATAATGGCAAATCAATTGAATTAATTGAATTATCAATACATTTCCAAATCAATTTTGGCGGCACTTCTTCTTCCAAGATTGATAGCATTCCTGCTTTTTTCTTGTAGTGAGCACTGCATGATATTGTAGCTTCAGGCATTGCATTGACCAGACCAATAAAGAAAGAGAAAAGGGTATTAAATTTAAATAATTGGTGTTTTTGAAAATAGAGATGAGTTCGCGGTGCACGGATGTGTTGATATTCAAAATTTAAGAAAAAATGATTTAAATACCTGTAAATACAACTGATTTATTCCTTTAAATAAAACACACCAATTACAAAACATGTTAAACAGATCATCATTAGTGCTACTAAGACCAATGGTCTTAAAAAGAACAGCAACACTTAGTCAACTAAGGTTTTTAAACACATCATTAATTTTAAATAAAGAAATAAATGAAACTGAATACATTGCAAATTCAAAAATTATAATTGATCCAAAAACAGGTAAAAAAACATTAAAACAACCAATGAACATTAACTTAGACTTACCTGATCCATTAGAAACCAGTAGAAAAAGAAAATTAACATTTGGTTTATTTACAATTATAATGTCAATTTCATTATTTGGTATATTTAATTATGAAAAAGTTTCATCTCCAGTATTAAATGCAACTTTATATTTTTTAAGAAGATCAATTATAGCTAGAGAAAAATTAGGTAAAGAGATTAAATTAGATGGATTTTTCCCTTGGATTAAAGGTGAATTAAATACAATGAAAGGTAATGTTGATATTAATGTTAAAGTTTCAGGTTCTTTAAATTCTGCTAATATGTCATTAAAAGCAAATAGAAATACTAGAGCTCATAGATTTCAGATTAGTGAGTGGACTTTGAAGTTTGATGATGGTGAAGTTATTGATTTATTAAAAGATACTTCAATTGAATTAACTTTTTAGGTACTTGCATGTTATATATTTACTTCAGGTTTAATTTCTTTGTACATAGAATTACATTGATTGTGTATCATTCATCACATATTATTTAATAAAAGATTAATTAATATTTAGGAGTATAACTATAAAAAACTAAAAGACAAGTAGGATTAAATATCATCAAACAAACGAACGAATGAATAACAAAACTAAAAAAAGTATATTTTTAGATATTGATAATAATGAAAAGAATAAGAAACTAAAAAGACTAAAAAGACTTAAAAAACACAAATTCTGAATGTAAATAGAATATGCCAAACAAACAAACAAAAAACAAGGACAAATTAAAGGACAAATAAATAAATAAATGAGTGTATAGTATACGTTTTGTTGTAAATTGTAAATATTGTAAATTGTTGAATGATAGATAATTAATAACATAAAAAGAAGAAGATGTATTATTATTAATTATAAAAGAGAGAGTAAAAAAAAAGCAAAAAACAAAAAACACAAAAACTAAACAAAACTAAAATGTAGGTGAATATTAAAAGAATAAAATGAGTGATATGTTAATAACAAAGAAAGAAAGATAAATAAAAAGACAAAAGACAAGACAAAAAAACAAATAATAAACAGTTCAGTTCAGTTCAGTTCAGTTCAATTAAGGCCATATAAATAATAATAAAAATGAATTTTTCAAAATAACAACAATAATAACAATAACTTCCTTTTTCTTCTTTTTTTTTTAATGAATAACATTGAATATAATAATAATAAAAAATAAATAAGTAATACATTTTAACATTTATGAAAATAATGTTCTTTTTTTCTTTTTCTTTTGGATATAGTGAATCAAATATCAAAATCTAATAATCTAATTGTAAGACCAAAAAAGAACCATTCAAAACAACACAACAACAACAACAACAAAAACCATATATCAAAATAAATTAACAAAAGAAGCATTGAAAAACAAAACAAATAATGCCAGAATATATAAAGCAAAGAGATTTCAAACCATCAAAACATTTATCTATTCTGACTATAATTTGAATAATGTTCTTCTTCTTCAGCAGTTGCTAAAGCAACATTACCAGCAGTACTTCTTGATATTCTTGAATTTGCTAATGATGGAGCTTTTGAGGAATGTTTTGATGATGAAGCATGATATTCTTCTCTAACAGATGATGGTTTTGAAGCAGCTAAAAATGAAGCAGCTTTATTTGAATGTTTTGATTTTGTTGAATATTTAGATTGTGATTGTGAATCATCAATTAATTCTTCTCTAACTGAATATTTTGATGCTGCTAATGATGGAGTTTTAGATTTAGATTTTGATGATTTTTTTGAAGATTGTTTTGAATATTTTGATGTTGTTGTATGATGAGATCTAACACTTATATGTTCTTCTTGTTGTTGAATTTCAGATTCATGATCAGACAAATATTGTGATAATCTTGGAGGAGTATCAAATGGACTTTTATCATTATCGTTATTATTATTTTGATTTAAAGTTGGAGTTTTTGAATGTTGACTTATATGTGAAGATCTTTTTGAAGAAAATTCCAATACATCATCATTATTATTTTCTAATGGAGCTACTTGATAATGAGTTTCAGTTGTAGTTATATAAGTTTTAGTTTTTTGTTGTTGTTGAGGTTTTTGATCAAATGAAGATCTATGACTACTTTGTATTTCAGAAGAAATTGATTTATTTTTTGGAGGTAAAGAAGGAGCAATAGAAGAATGATGATCATTTTCAGATTCAAATTTAGAATTATAATTTGGTAATGGAGAATTTGAAGTAGCACCTAACATTAATAAAGATTGATTTGAACCTCTTGATCTTGAAGATAAGATATCAGTATTTGAACCATTACCTCTTGAATGTTTTGATCTTTTATTAATTGAACCAGGAGTTTGAGAACCATTTAATAAATTTAATGAAGAACCAGTTCTTGAAGTAGCAGGAGAACTATTATAATTATTCATTAAATTGATTTGAGATGGAGAAGCAGGAACTATAGTTTTAGTTGTTTTTGGAAAAGAAGAAGAATCATTCATACGTAATTGTTGAACATAATTTGAATCATTTAAAGACATTTGAGATTTACGAGTTTGATTAGTTGATAAAGAGGGAGGTTGATTTAAAATGGAATGAGTTGAATGATTATCATTAGTACCTGACGTACTATTATTGTTGTTATTATTATTAATTGCAATACTACCAGTTGTAGAAGCGCCACCTAAAATGGAATGAGTTGAACCATTTGAAGGTAAAACGGGTATTTGAGATTCATAATAATTAATATAATTTTGACGTTGTTTTGTTGGAGAAGAAGAAATTTCATTTAAATTTGAATTTGAATTATTATGTATAGATTGAGATTGTGATTGTGATTGAGAAGGTAAAGGAGGTAAAGATTTATTTTGTTGATAAGATTGATGTAAAGAATCAGTTGAATTAGTTGAAGAATTGTTATTATTATTAAGATGAGATCTTGGAACGACTTTTAAACCCATAATTTTTGATTGTTTTCTAATTAAATAAGTTTTATTAACTAATTTTTCTTCATCTTCATCATCATTATCACCGGAACTTGAAGAAGAAATTGCTCTTTTTTCGGTATCAATTTTCCAAGTATCATCAGAAGAAGAAGAAGTTGGAGAATTTTTCTTTATATTTGTATCGTTATTATTAGTATGAGTTTCAATAATTTGATCTAAATCTAAATCTTGATTTATATTTTTATCATTTGCAGATTCATTAGCAATATCTCTTTGATATCTTAATCTTTGTCTATACCAAAGTGCACATATGACTAGAAAGACGACAGCACAAGGGATACCGACAGCACATCCGACAGCAGTACCAGTATCAGCCATTATTGTAGTAGTATTAGTAGTAGTAGTTTAGTTATATGTGTTGTTGATTGTTGTTGTAAAAGAAAAGAGTTAGCGTTGAAACGAGAAGAACAGAAAAAAAAAA